>PVKU01007202.1:0-91210 GCA_004027475.1 Anoura caudifer
TTTTTTTTTTTTTTTTTTTTTTTTTTTTTTTTTTTTTTTTTTTTTTTTTTTTTTTTTTTTTTTTTTTTTTTTTTTTTTTTTTTTTTTTTTTTTTTTTTTTTTTTTTTTTTTTTTTTTTTTTTTTTTTTTTTTTTTTTTTTTTTTTTTTTTTTTTTTTTTTTTTTTTTTTTGGCCTTGATGCACCTATTATGTAGTGAGGGGCAGGGTCTTAGGTGTTCACCAGGGCGGGGTAACCCAGCTGTGGCGCTGGGTTCTGATGCTGTATGCAGGGCAGGGGTCCAAGAGGGAACACTGGCGCTTGCTCCCCTCTCTACCGCATTTCAGTCACTTACCCTGTTTCCCACAATCGAATTGGGCCCTTCTGGTGCTGATTCCTGGTGGGTGGGCTTGTGTACGTTCTAGGACCCTGTGGGTCTCTCCAATGAACTCTCTTGTGAGGCTGGGAGTTTCTCCCACTGCCGCCTCAACCTCCACAGGTGTTTTCAATTGGTGGTTTGAGGCTTTTATTTCCTCACGCTGGGACTCTGGGTTGCCCAGTCCATCCAGCTTCCCAATTTCACCTGGTTTATCTGCACCCGAATGTGGGACCACCCTGTCCACCAGCTGCCTTGTGCACTGCGCCCCTTCCACAATCCGCTGTCTCGCTGAGTCTGCCAGCCACTGCTTTGCCGAGAGCTGTCTCTGCCCCGGCTGCCTGTCTCCACCCCTCCTACCGGTCTGGATGGATGTTTCTTCTTTTACTCCTTGGTTGTTGGACTTCCATAAAGTTCGGTTTTCTGTCACTTCTGGTTGTTTTTTTTTTTTGTTTTTAAATTGTTGTTCTCCTTCTTTTGGTTGTGGGAGGTGGCACAGTGTGTCTACCTAAGCCTCCATCTTGCTGGAAGTCTTGAATTGTCTTCCTGGTATACTTCATAAGCTTTAGATATCAAGGTCCCTCTCCTGAAAGAGCTCAATTTCGCATAGTTTTAGAATTCTAGAGTATAAAATGAAACCATAGCATTTCCTTAGCTCAAAATACAGTATATTATAAGGGAACTCTTTAGAAAATTAAGACCAAAATTCAAGTATAGAATAGGCATTTTCTCAACACTCCCAGACCTGGTTTCCCTTTCTGCTCAGCTTTTTAGTGCTTCTTTTATAGAAAATAAATTCTGCCCTGACTGGTGTGCCTCAGTTAATAGGGTGTCATCCTGTGGACTGGGGTAGGGGGTTGGAGGTGGGGGATTGTGGTTGCAAGTTCAAATCTCCATCTGAGGAACACACCAAGGTGCATCATAATTATATTACCCAAGATTAAAATGAAGGAGGGAATCCTAGAAGCAGCAAGAGAAAAGGAAAGAGTTACCTACAAAGGAGTTCCCATAAGACTGTCAGCTGATTTCTCAAAAGAGACCTTCCAGGCAAGAAGGGGCTGGAAAGAAGTATTCCAAGTCATGAAAGGCAAGGGCCTACACCCAAGATTACTCTATCCAGCAAAGCTTTCATTTAGAATGGAAGGGAAGATAAAGTGCTTCTCAGATAAGGTCAAGTTAAAGGAGTTCATCACCAAGCCCTTATGTGAAATGCTGAAGGGATTTATCTAAGGAAAAGAAGATAAAAAACAATAAAATGACAACACTCACAACTATTAACAACCACACCTAAAACTAAAACAAAAACAGGCTAAGCAAACAATTAGAACAGGAACAGAAACACAGAAATGGAGATCACATGGAGGGTTATCAACAGGGGGAGTGGGAAGGGGAGAGAGGGGAAAAGGTACAGAGAATAAGTAGCATAGATGGTAGGCAGAAAATGGATGGGGGGAGGGTAAGAATAGTGTGGGAAATGTAAAAGCCAAAGAACTAATATGTGTGACACATGGACATGAACTAAAGGGGGGAATGTGGGTGGGAGGGGATGTGCAGGGTGGAGGGGAGTGAAGGGGGAAAAAATGGGACAACTGTAATAGCATAATCAATAAAACATTTTCAAAAAATTCATCAGTTTTCTTAGACTACTTTACTGTGTGGCAGTCTGTAAAACATGTAACTCAATTCTGAGAGCTGATTTTGTTTGGTTCTTGGCAAAAAAAGTATAAATCATTTTGAGTATATATAATGACAAAGGATTAATAGTATTTAAGATTGATTCATATTGTCTGTATCTTTTTATGCAAGCTCTATATACAGTATTCACCTGTTGATGGAAATTACTATTAGTTTTGGACTGGTATGAATAAAGTTTTTATAAATATTTGTAGACAGGTCTTTATGTGGATGTTTTCATTTCTTTGGGTAAATTCCTAGAACTAGAATTTCTTGTGTGCATTATAAATGTGTATTTACTCTGGTTGTACCATTTTGCATTCCCTCCAGCAGTTTATGAGAGTTCTTGGTTCACATCCTTGCCACTTGGGTGTCATTATTCTCTAATTTTAGCTTTCCAGTGTGTGTGAAGGAGTATGTCATGGTTTTAATTTTTAGTTCCTAATGAATAATGATGACTATCTTTTCCTGTGCTTATTGGCCATTCATATATCTCTTTTGGTAAAATTTCAGTATGTCTTTTGCAGATTTTAAAAATTAGTTTGTCTTACTTAAAAGTAAAAATTCTTTGTATGTTGTATCTGTCTTGGTCCTGGTAGGTATGAATATGGCAGGTATGTTTCTTCTACTCCTTTAGCTTCCCTGTTCATTATTTTTAAATGGTGTCTTTTGAAGAGCTGAAGTTTTAGATTTTGATTATCTGGTTTACCAGTTTTATTTTTTGAAGGTTTACGGATTTTGTGTTCTAACAATACTGTGCCTAACCCAAGTTCCTTAAGATTTTCTCTCATTTTTTCAGTATTTTGATCGTTAAGCTTTTATACTTATATCTGTAATCCATTTGGAGTGATTTTGTTGAAAAATTCATTGCCATTATATTACTTTGGTATCTTGTGAAAAGTCCATTGGACATATATGTATGGTTCTATTTCTGTACTTGGTTCTTTTCCATTGATCTGTTCACTCAGTACTATCTGCACATTACTCTAATGCAGCAATTTTCAGCCTTTTTCATCTCATGGCACATGCAAACTAATTACTAAAATTTGGTAGCACACCAAAATGTATATTTTTTGCTGATCTGACAAAAATAGGTATAATTTTAATTCACTCACATTGGACAGTTATTGTTGTGTTGGCTATTGTCATTTTTAAAAATTTGAAATCCAAAGGAAAAGAGGTAAGTGCCCCTGACTAGATAGTCAGATAGTGCATGTTTTAAACATTCTTGGTGGCACACCAGTGCATACTGGTTGAAAATTGCTGCTCTGTAGAGTTTTCAGCAAAATTTGAAATTGGACAGTTTTGTTATCTTTCAAAATTTTTTGGCTCTTTGAAGTCATTTGCGTTTCTTTGTAAATTTTAGAATAAGTGCCTCAGTTACATACAAAAGCCTGCTCTGATTTTGATTGGAATTGTGTTGAATTTGGATACCAATTTGAGAAGGATGATCTTAACGATATTGACTATTTCTATGCATGAACATTTAAAAAAATTATATTTTATTGATTATGTTGTTAAAGTTGTACTGATTTTTCCCCCTTTCCCCCCTGCACCCAGCACCCGCCACTCCCTCAGGCAATCTTCTCACCAGTGTTCATGTCCATGGGGCATGCATATGAGTTCTTTGGCTGCTCCCTTTCTTATACTGTACTTTACATCCCCACAGCTATTCTGTAACTACCTATTTGTACTTTATTTTTTGGTTTTGGTAATACATGTCTATTGTTTGTTATTATAAGGATTTGTGACTGTTTATTATTATTTTTTTATTGTTATTCCATTGTCTCCATTTTCCCTCCACCACTCCCCCTGCCCCACCCATCCCCACCTCCCACCCTTGATCCTTTGGCTTTGTCCATGTGTCCTTTATACATGTACCTTGATGACCCTTCTCCACTTTTCCCTGTTATCACTTCCCCCGCTCTGGTTGCTGTTAGCTTGTTCTCTATTTCAATGTCTCTGGTTATATTTTGCTTGCTTGTTTGTTTTGTTGATTAGGTTCCACTTATAGGTAAGCTCATGAGGTATTTGTCTTTCACTGCCTGGCTTATTTCACTTAGCATAATGCTCTCAAAATCCATCCATGCTGTTGCAAAGAGTAAGGGCTCCTTTTCCTTCTGCTGTGTAGTATTCTGTTGTGTAAAGGTATCATAGTTTTTTGATCCACTCACTTACGTTGCTTCTAACACTTGGCTATTGTAAATTGTGCTGCTATGAACATTGGGGTTCATAGGTTCTTTTGAATTGTTATTTCAGCATCCTTAGGGTATAATCCCAGCAGTGGACTTGCCAGGTCAAAAGGCAGTTCCATTTTTAGTTTTCTGAGGAAATTCCATACTGTTTTCCACAGTGGCTGCACCAGTCTGCATTCCCACCAACAGTGGATTCAGGTTCCCTTTTCTCCACAACCTTGCCAGCACTTGTTTGTTGCTTTGTTTATGATGGCCATTCTGACCTGTGCAAAGTGGTATTTCATTGTGGTTTTAATTTGCTTCTTTCTGATGGCTAGTGATGCTGAGCATCCTTTCATATGTCTACGGACCCTCTGTACATCCTCCTTGGAGAAGTGTCTGTTTAGGTCCTTTACCTAATTTTTAATTGGTTGGTTATCCTCGTGGAGTGGAGTCGTGTCAGGTCTTTACATATTTTGGAGATCAAACCCTTTTTCGAGGTATCATTGGCAAATATATTTTCCCATACAGTTGGTTCCCTTTTCATTTTGCTGGTATTTTCTTTAGCCATGTAGAAGCTTTTTGTTGTGATGAAGTCCCATTTATTTATTCTTTCCTTTATGTCCCTTGCTCTAGGGTGAAAATATTGCTGTGTGGAATATGAGATTTTCCTGCCCATGTTCTCTTCTAAGATCTTATGGTGTGGTGACTTACATTTAATTAAGTTTTTTTATCCATCTTATTTTTGTGCATGGTGTAAGTGGTGGTCGAGTTTCATTTTTTTTTTGCACATAGCTGTCCAGATCTCCCAATATCATTTGTTGAAGAGGCTATTTTTACTCCACTTTATGCTTCTCCCCCCCTTGTCAAATATGAATCGACCATAGAGAGTTGGGTTTGTTTCTGGGCTCTCTATTCTGTTCCATTGATCTATATGTCTGTCTTTAAGCCAGTACCAGACTGTTTTGATTTATTGTGGCCTTGTAATACAGTTTGATGTCAGGTACTGTAATCCCTCCTACTCTGTTCTTAAAATTGCTGCAGGTATTTGGGATCATTTATGGTTCCATGTAAACTTTTGAAATGTTTGCTCTATGTCTGTGAAATACTTTATTGGTATTTTAATAGGAATTGTGTTGAATCTATAAATTGCTTTGCATAGTATGGATATTTTGATAATGTTAATTCTTCCAATCCATGAACATGGTATATACTTCCATTTGTTTATGTCTTCCTAATTTCTTTCTTAGTGTTGTGTAGTTTTCTGAGTACAGGTCTTTTACCTCCTTGGTTACGTTTATTCCTAGGTACTTTATTTTTCTTGCTATATGAAATGGAATTTTTTTTCCGATCTGTTTCTGATACTTCATTGTTGGTATACAAAAATGTCTTTGATTTCTGAATATTGATTTTGTATTCAACTGCTTTGCCAAAGTCACTTTAGGTTGAATAGTTTTTTTTGCTAGAGTCTATAGAATTTTCTATGCACACTATCATGTCATCTGCAAATAATGACAGTTTTGCTTTCTCCTTTCCAATTTGGATGCCTTTCATATATTTTTCTTTTTCTAATCTGATAGCTGTGGCTAGGACTTCCAGTGAATAGTAGTGGTGAAAGCGGATATCCTTCTGATCTTCGTGGGAAAGCTTTTAGTGTTTTCCCATTGAATATGATATTTTATGTTGAGGAATGCTCCCTCTACTCCCACTTTACTAGGTGTTTTTATCATAAATGAGTGCTGCACCTTATCAAATGCTTTTTCCACATCTATTGAAAGATATTGATATGATCACTATCGTGTCTTTCCTTTTTGCACTTCTTTTTTAAGGTTTATTTTTTTTAAGATTTTATTTTTAGAGAGGAAGGGAGGGAGAGAAACATCAGTGTCTGGTTGCCTCTCATGTGCCCCTGCTGGGGACCTGGCCAACAACCCAGGCATATGCCCTGACTGGGAATCACTGTGCTTAAGCCACTGAGCCACACCAGCCAGGATGCTCTTTGTACTTCTTAATACCTTCACCTCCTCCCCCATTCTCCCCCTCCCCTCCCCTCCTTCCATCTGGCAACCATCTGGTAACTAACTTATTTTCCCTTGCTGCTTTTAAGAGTCTCTCTTTGTCTTTAACCTTTGGCCTTCTAATTGTGATGTCTTGGAGTGAGTCTGTTTGCATCCATCATGATTGGGACTCTCTGTGCTTCCTGGAATTTCTTGTTTATTTCCTTCACCAAATTAGGAAAGTTTTCTTTCACTATTTTTTCAGATAGATTTCCAGTTTCTTGTTTTTTTCTCTTCTTCTGGCACCCCTATGATGTGAATGTTGGAACGCTTGAATTTGTCCCAGAGGCGGTTTACACCATCCTCGCTTTTTAGGATTATTTTTACTTCTTACTGTTTTGGTTGGTTGTTTTTTGCTTCCTTATGTTCCAAATCATTGATTTGATTTTCAGCTTTGTTCACTCTAATGTTTCCCTGAAAATTATTCTTTATTTCAATTAGCATATCCTGCATTTCTGATTGGATCTTTTTTATGCTGCTGAGGTCCTCACTAAGTTCCTTGTGTATCCTTATAACCAGTGCTTTGAATTCTGCATCTGATAGGTTGCTTTTTCTCCATTGTGTTTAGTTGTTTTCCTGGAGTTTTGGTTTGTTCTTTCATTTGGAACATGTTTCTTTGTGTCCTCATTTTGGCAGCCTCCCTGTGTTTGTTCCTGTGTATTAGGTAGAGCTGCTGTGACTCCTTGTCTTGGTAGCATGGCCTAATGTAGTAGGTTATCCTGTAGGGTCCAGTGGCACAGCATCCTGTATCACCCAAGTTGAGTATTTGAGATGTGCCTTTCATGTGGGCTGAGTACGCCTTTCTCTTGTAGTTGAACCTTGATTCCTGTAGGCAGGTCAGTGGGAGGGATTTACCCAGGCCAGTAAGCTACAAAGACTGGCTCTGACCACTGACCACCAACAACTGCTCTCTGTAGAAGATCAGCTGTACAGGGGCAGGGTGGTGGCACTCCATCGTGGGCTGTGGCTGTGCACTGGGTACACAGGCTCTGGGGTTTTCCATTTGGTGCAGGCCAAGGTCAGCCCCTATCTGTGTTCTGCCCACTGTCATCCTGCCTGAGCTATAAAGCAATCTGAGATAGCTGCTGCTTGTTGCAGGGCTTGGAGATTCCCAGGCAAAGCCAAGCTGTAGATCTATGCTGGCTATTGCTAGTGCCAGTGCCTGGGGCCACTTAGCAAGAGGTATGAGCACTCGGTGCTCACTGAGGCCAGTTGTTGCCTGTATGATAGGATTTAGGAAGTTGTGAAGCCTGAGCCAAGACCAGCCATTCATATGGAAAAGTCATGGTTAACAGTTTGGGTGGGCCAGTATGTTGGGTGGGATAGAGTCTCAGGATCTCCAGGGCA
Organism: Anoura caudifer; assembly: GCA_004027475.1. Classification (NCBI taxonomy): domain Eukaryota; kingdom Metazoa; phylum Chordata; class Mammalia; order Chiroptera; family Phyllostomidae; genus Anoura; species Anoura caudifer. The sequence goes on from PVKU01007202.1 coordinate 7,606, forward strand.
GGGGAAGCAGTGTTAGCCAGGTTGTTGAAGTCTCAGATTTGACACCTGCCTGCTGGCTCTGTGGCTCTGTGAGAGGGTTCAGTAAAGGGACGGTGACCTCTGCCTGCCTTTGTCTGGGGAAAATAATGTCCCCCAGCTCCTGCCTTGATGCCAGACACTTCAGTTCCTCCCTGTATGCCACTGGTGCCTTTCAAGCTGTTACCCAGGCATTGGAGCTCAGAGGAAGTGAATCTGAGTAAGTCTGTGTATGGGTTCTTTAAGGGGAACTGTTTGGGATTCCAACAGTTTCCTCTACCAACTCAATCCCCAATGTTTTTTTGCAGCCTGAAGTTATGGGGACTTATCTTTCTGGTACTGGAACCCAGACTGGGGACTTGGTATAGGGCTGGGACTCCTCGCTTGGAGATATCCCTCCTGAATTTTTTTAAAAAAGATTTTATTTATTTTTAGAGAGAGGGGAAGGGAGGGAGAAAGAGAGGGAGAGAAACATCAGTGTGTGGTTGCCTCTTAACGTGGCGCCCCCACTGGGGACATGACCTGCAACCCAGGCATGTGCACTGACTGGGAATCAAACCAGTGACCCTTTGGTTCCCAGCCTGTTCCTCCTGAATTTTTACTCATCATACGTGTATGTGGAACCAGCCCATTCCGCAGCTCCATCCCTCCTACCAGTCTGGATGGATGTGGTTTCTTTAAATCTGTAGTTGCCAGATTTCCATTCAACTTGATTTTTGATGGTTCAGAGTAATGGTGGTTCTATATTTTAGTTGTAATTTTGATGTGGTTGTGCAAGGAGGCAAGCCGTGTTCACCTGTGCCCCCATCTTGACTGGAAGTTGCCATGCTTTATAATTGTGATTTTTCTTCCATTACTGCTCTAGCTAGAAACTCTAGTACAGTAGTGAATAGAAGTTTAATTTCTACATTAAATGAGAGGTGGTGTTACTGACTTATTCCTGATCTTAGGAGGGGAACATCCAGTTTTTCACTATTAATATGTTAGCTGTTAGTTTTTTCTAGTTGCCCATTATCAAAATAAAGAAGTTTCCTTCTCTTTCTAGTGTACTGAGGGTTTTTTTTATCATGAATGGATGATGAATTTAGTCAAATGCATTTTCTATACAGTATCCATTAAAATGATCATTCAATTTTTTTCTTTTTTTTTTCTGATAATGTGGTGGATTACAATGATTTCCAGATGTTAGCCCAATATTACAGTCTTGGGATATGCCCCTACTTGCTCATGATGTGTTATCCTTTTTGTGTGTGTCTGAATTTGATTTGCAAGTATTTTAAGAGTTTCCAATGTTCATGAGGAATATTGATGATAGTTTTCTTTTATCTTTATCTGATTTTGTGTCAAGGTAGTACTGGCCTCAAAATGTGCTGTGAGATGTTCCGTTCATCTCTTTTTATTAAAGAGTTTTGTAAAATTGGTATTAATTCTTCCTTAATATTTGACAGAAGGCACCAAGGAATTCTACATCTGGGTTTGGAGTTTTCTTTATGGGAAGGTTTTTGATTAGGAATTCAATGTCTTTAATAGATACAAGGCTATTCAGATTTTCTGTTTCTTCTTGGATTCTATTTTGGTAAATTGTTTGAAGAAAATTGTTAGTGTCACCTAATTGGTATATTTACTGGCATAAATTTGTTTACAACCATCCCTTTTCAGGTTTTCAGGAACCAAATGATGTCCCCTATGTTTCCATTATTTGTAATTCATATTTACTCTGTCTCTTGGTTACTATTGCTAAGGACTTATCAACTAACTTCTGGCTTTGTTAGTTCTATTTGTCTCTGCTTTAAAGTTACATAGTTTTTTCTCTAAGCCACCTCAAATTTTGTGTTTGTGTTTTTATTAAGATTCCATGAAAACTATTTGAACATTTTTTGTGATTTTTTTTTTCTGTGACCCATGAGTTACTAAGAAGTGTGTTAATTTATATTTTCTAGATAGCTTGTTTTGTATAGTAATAAAATAGTAAGATTTAAATCTTTCAAAGAAGTGTGTTAATTTATATGTGTATATTCTAGATAGTTTGTTTTGTTGTAGTAAAAAAATAGTGTGTAAGATTTAAATCTTTTTAAGTTTATTAACATTTTATGTACTAGCATATCATCTGTCTTGCTGAATGTTACATGTGCATTTGAAAAGAATTTAAATTCTACCTTTGTTGGGTGTAGTATTCTGTAAATGTCAACTTAGTCAAGTTGGTTGATAGTGTTGTAAAAATCTATATTCTTACTGGGGTTTTTTTCCCCTATAAGTTATGAAGAGGAATGTTAAAATCTTCAGTCATGATTATTTATTCATCCCTATTTAATCTGCTTAGTTGTTGCTGAAGATATTTTGAAGCTTTGTCTTGCTGCTGAATTGCCTTCTCTTTTTAACACTGAAATGTCCTTTATCTCTCATTCTACCTTTTCATAAGGTCTACATAGCCTCCTATTATTCATATAGCTACGCCAGTTTTCTTTCTTTGTGTTTGAATGATATATTTTTCCATCCTTTTACTTTCAACCTTTATATTTAAAAGTGTCTGTTGTAGATAGTACATAGTTGTGTCTAGCTTTTTTATCCTAGCTATAATTTTTTGCTTTGAATTGTTGAAACCATTTACATTTTAAGCAATTACTATTATGTTCGAGTTTAAGACTACCATCTTTTTGTTTTCTCTTTGTTCTTGTTGGGCTTCTAGTATCTTTGCTTTTCTCTCAATTCCTTCCTTAGCAGCTGCTCTCTGGTAAGCTTTCCGAAGTCTTTCCCTGAACATGCCTGGTAGCCTTCAGCTAAGGATGTGGGGAAACCCTGGGTATGCTACTGGAGCCCTTTCTCTCCAGTGCTTATGTTGTTTCATAGTCCCAAATTCTCTGGCTTGTTAGCTGTGTTCTGCTTAGGCTGTAGCTCCCTGTACTGCAGTCAGGAAATAGTCCAGAGGCAGAGAAATCAAGAAGACATTTTAGGGGCTCCTTAGTTTCCCATTTTTCAGGATCAAGAGAAATGGCATTGCCTATTGGCCAATGCCTGAAAACAGGCATTGGTTTCATATATTCTTCCCAGTTACATACAGTTGTTCATGGCAGGCCAGATTTTCTGGGTTGTTGTTACACTGTCCTGGTAGAAAGCTGACGTTGGAAGACTACTGTTAAATTGCATTGCACCTTTTTTAGATACTGAGATGTTTCTCAGAGATCTCATCAAGTTAAACTATCACCTAGATGCATGCATCTCTAATTTCTTCCTTGTAACCTTGACCCTTTTCTCAGTTTTACTCCTGCATTTTCAAGTACACGATATATATACAAGGGTTTCCAAAATGGGATGTGTGCCACATTCTGAGGTAAAATATGCTCTATTAATCCTAACGAAAATGTTAGAACTTGTTTGCATAAATTAAGCTTTTTTTTTTTTTTTTTTTTTTTAATCCTATCCGAGGACATCTTTTTCCTTGCGTTTTAGAGAGAGAGGGAGGGAGAGAGAGGAACATCAATCTGAGAAAGAAGTATGGATTGGTCGCCTCCCGTATGCACCCAGACCAGGGACTGAACCTGCAACTTAGGTATCTGCCCTGACCAGTAATTGAACCTGCAACCCATTGGTTACAGGAGGATACTTCAACCACTGGAGCCACACTGGCCAGAGCATAAATTAAACTTGAAAGTACTTGATATGTAGATTATCATGATCACATGAATAAGTGTGTCAGATGGCTACATTTCACATATGGTATACAGAGTATTCTGAGGGAGTAGTCCAGGTACCTTTGGATGAATTAGGAATAAGCTCCCCCTTGGCATATGCAGCACTAAGGGATACATGCCTTAGGAAGCGGAATGCACATTAATCTGCATCTGCCCTCTTCAATTAGGCTCTCCGTTGTGCTGTACAACCTGTGATACTGCGCATAGTTGCCCTGGAGATAATGGGATTTCTGGACTGCAGGACTGCAGACCCTATTGTGTTGTGTGCCTCCCCATCCTTCCCCATACTGTAACAGTTTCCATGTGCTTAGATAAGTAGGTTTATGGGTTTTAACATGTTTATATCTAAAATGACTGTCAAAAAATTGAAGATCATGATAGGCTATTACCAACACCCACATATAAAACTCTCTTTCAGTTCCTAGGGAAGTCCCATATGGAGGCCACTCAAAAAAGCCCTTCAGTACCAGTAGTCTGGAAAGTCCCTAAGTTGTAGGGCACATGTGCAATAGGTATAAAAAGTGTACCCAATTCCAATTAATAGCATAGAGATAATTCCATTTAAGTGTATAATCAAGGTTAGGAGCTGATGACTTGGCTTTTCCCTAAGTTAGGAAAATACAGGGCTGAGCCTAGACAGATCGGAGCTGCTCATATTTGATGACTTCTTCATTTTTGCGTGGAGGAACAGATACTTGTCATTGCTGGCACCTGACTCTGTGGCCAGTGGTGGATTCACTGGCAGGGAGATCCATGTTCTATAGAAAGCTGTAACTGCTGTCCTGTTTTATAATGTGTAAGGAGTTGATGGAGTTGTGATTTTCCATCAGTCTCAGTAATAATTAGAATCTTTCAAGACTCATTTTCAGCTATGATAAAGATAATACTACATAATTTACAAGCATGACACCAGAGTGGCAGAATTTATACTTTGTATTTGCAGACTCTTTACCAGTCTTACTGCGAGGTTAACAGCAATGATTATCTAACAAGAACTAGACCAAAAGTTTCAAATTAACAAGAAGACTTTCTGTGATTGATTGACATCCTCTATGTTAACGATGAACTATACTTTAAGTGCATATTACATCCTGAACTATACTTTAAGTGCATATTACATCCGGGGCCATTAGCTGGTAGTTGTTGAAGCTATCATGCGAATGAGACATTTAAAAGTATTTTGTCTAAGTTTTATTCCTTAACAGCATCTTACATTTATGTGATTGAGATACACTAGTGTTGTTGTATATGTACATGATAAATATATAGGGGACATGTTCAAATATTTGTGTTTAAAACAACATGTGAACAAATAACTGTCAGCTGAATTGCCTAAATGTTTTGGTACATTCATCTAGCCTCTCGTAACATTTTTCAGATCCTTTTTTTTTTTTTTTTTTTTCAGTCTTGTTGGGAGTCCGTGGATATAGAGGGCCAAGTTGTTTGCTTTGTTGTATGCCATTTTATACAGCTAACTTGAGCACCTGCAGATTTGGGTATTTACAAGGGTCCAGGAACCAATCTCCCATGGATATAGAGGGACATCTTAAGTTTGGGGGGAGTCAATTATATGAGAATTTCCAACTGTGTGTGGGGCGGGTGCCCCTAACTCCCACATTGTCTAGAGGTCAACTGTATAAATAGTCCATAGGTACTCATATCATTGCACAATAACAAAATGGTTTAAATGGTAATTAGGAGATATAACTACCAGAAGCTCATCTTTATTTTACTTTGCTTATGGTTGGATAGTCTCCCTGGGATCTCTTGATCATCTGCATTCAACAGTAAGCATAACCAGGAAGGGAGCCTGTAGTGCATGCAACTCTTAGTGTCTGTCTCTTTGTACTGGTGCACGTGTGATTTATGTTTCTTCCTCTTCTCCTCATCTTCTGAACTTGACTTGTCGTGTGTCTTTTACTAACCTTCTCAACTCAGCTTTCCCACCCATCTTTTGCTGTAAAGTTCTCCTCCCACTTCTGTGACCCTTTTATTTTGGTTTCCTTGATGTCTTTCCCCTATTCCCTTCTACTGTGAAGGGTAAAGTGAAGAGATCACCCAGGACAAACCTTCAGGAATCCTGATATACAATGACTACTAGATAAGGATGAACCTACATAGGAGACTGAGAAATGGTAGGAGAAAACCAGAAAAAAGTAGTATCATGAAAGCCAAAGAAAGAAGGTATTAACAACGGCGGCAGTGCTGTTAAAACACTAAAGTGCGACCTACAGCTGGGCCTTTTCCGCCAAGGTCTGATAATGGACGTGGAGGAAAAATTCCTCCTTGTGCGTTCTGTCTCAGCCTTAGAGGTATTATAATCATACATTGTTTCAGGTCTGCTATATATACACCTATATTCTTTTTAAAAAATTTTTTTAAATATATTTTATTGATTATGCTATTATAGTTGTCCCATTTTACCCCATCATTCCCCTCCACCCTGAACACCCCCTCCCACCCGCATTCCCCCCCCCGTAGTTCCTGTTCATGTGTCATAAGTTCTTTAGCTTCTACTTTTCCCATACTATTCTTGCCCTCCCCCTATTTTCTACCTACTGTCTATGCAACTTACTCTCTGTACCTTTTCCCCTCTTTCCTCCTCCCACTCCCCTGTTGCTAACCCTCCATGTGATCTCTATTTCTGTGTTTCTGTTCCTGTTTTAGCTGTTTGCTTAGTTTGCTTTTGTTTTCAGTGTGGTTGTTAATATCTGTGAGTATGCTGTCTTTTTACTGTCCTATTTTTTATCTTTTTCTTAGATAAGTCCCTTTAACATTTCATATAATAAGGGCTTGGTGATGATGAACTCCTTTAACTTGACCTTATCTGAGAAGCACTTTATCTGCCCTTCCATTCTAAATGACAGCTTTGCTGGATAGAGCAATCTTGGATGTAGGTCCTTGCCTTTCATGACTGGAAATACTTCTTTCCAGCCCCTTCTTGCCTGGAAGGTCTCTTTTGAGAAATCCGCTGACAATCTGATGGGAACTCCTTTATAGGTGATTGTGCCCTTATCCCTTGCTGCTTCTAGAATTCTCTCCTTCATTTGAATCTTGGCTAATGTAATGATGATGTGCCTTGGTGTGTTCCTCCTTGGGTCCACCTTCTTTGGGACTCTCTGAGCTTCCTGGACTTCCTGGAAGTCTACTTCCTTTGCCAGATTGGGGAAGTTCTCCTTTATTATTTGTTCAAATAAGCTTTCCACTGGTTGCTCTTCCTCTTCCCCTTCTGGTACTCCTATAATTTGGATGTTGGGATTTTTCAAGATGTCTTGGAGGTTACCTAAGCTTCTCATTTTTTTGAATTCTTGTTTCTTCCTTGTTTTTTCCTTGTTTTCTGATTGGATGTTTGTTTCTTCCTTTTGGTCCACTCCATTTATTTGAGTCCCAGTTCTCCTCCCATCTCTATTGGTTCCCTGTGTGTTCTCCTTCATTTCACTTATTGTAACCTGCATTTTTTCATCTAATTTGTAAGCAAAATCAACCAATTCTGTGAGCATCCTGATCACCAGTGCTTTGCACTGTGTATCTGATAGGTCGGCTATCTCTTGGTCACTTAGATAAATTGGCTCTGGGGCTTTGATTTGTTCTCCAGTTTGAGCCATTTTTGGTTTTCTTTTTTTGTTTGTTTTTGGTCTGGTTGCAGCTGTTACGTAGTGAGAGGTGGAGCCTTAGGTGTTCCCCAGGGTGGGGAAGCACAGTCCCTGGGTAGTGATGCTGAATGTGGGGGCTGGGTCCAAGAGGGAACAATGGTGCTTCCTCTGCTCTCTTGGATTTTCTAGTCCCTTCCGCTGCTTACCCTTCGCCTGGATTATCTGCACACGAATGTGGGACCACCTGCTCAGCCAGACACCTTGCACATCCTCACCAGGTCTGCACAGTTGCCACCCTGTGCCCAGGGTCCACTAGCTGCCGCCTGCATGCCTGGGATCTGCCAGCTGCTGCTGCCTACACTCCTGGGTCCTCCAACCTCCACTTTTTCCTGTTGTGACTCTGCCCCTCTTACTGGTCTGGATGAATGGTTGTTGGACTTCCGTACAGTTCAATTTTCTATCATTTCTGATTCTTTTCTTGTTTCTAAAGCTTTGTTGTCCTTAATTTTGGTTGTGTGAGGAGGCACAGTGTGTCCACCTGTGCCTCCACCTTGGCCAGAACTTATACCTATATTCTTTAGAGTTCTCTGCTTACTAGCCAGTTCTTGTTAACCCAATTTCTTGATGTAGTTAATAATTTTTTAACTTTCATTTTTCAAACTCAATGTATGGCTTCTCTCTCCTTATTATAACCAGACTGTATCATTTTGGGCAAAAGTAGTGTCTTTTTCAGTGCTTTACATTAAGAAACATGATCTTGCCCCAGTCTGTGTGACTCAGTTGGTTAGAGCGTGGTTCTGTACACCAGAAGGTTATGGGTTCAATTCCTTGTCAGAGCACAAACCTAGGTGGCAAGTTTGATCCCTGCTAGGGTGTGTATGGGAGGCAAACAGTCTTTCTCTGGAAGCAATGAGAAAATGTCCTCAGGTGAGGATTAAAAATAAAAAAAGGATCTCATTTTAACATTATTGTTAGTGTTGGTTTTGTTCACTTAAGGTAATGAATCGCCATTATTTCTCCACTCTAATGATAGCCCCCCACCACCTTTGTAATTAATAAGTAACCTCCTGGTTACTTATTAATTACACAAGGACTTTGGGAGTCCTTGTGAAGTCCTTGTGTATATTCTGTTCCCCAAAAGACCTTAAATTGTCATCCACTGATGATTCTTGCCTTTGTCCATTATTGCTATGATGTTGCAAAATGGTGATTTTTCTGTGCTTATTAGTTGTTGTTAGTCTGCCATATGGGTGACATTTTTCTTTTCTATTTGTCATTATGGGCTCGTGAAATTTTTTTTATATAATGTTCTAATTCATTTATTTTGATAATCAAATTGTTCCCATTTGGGCATTAGGAACCCTTTCAAGTTAACATCTTGTTCTTTGACATGCCATTGCTGTTTTTGAGCACTTCTTATTTTCTGACAAAACAGTTTCTAGTTTCATTTTTGTACTTGTTCTGCACCAGTCTTGGTCATTTCTCCAAGGAATCTCCCCACATTTCTCCAAGGAATCTCCCCTTATTTTAACGAAGTCCAATGTATCCATTATGAATTTTTCTTTAGTGTTGTATCTAAGAAATCTTTACTCAACACAGTTATTTTCTCCTTGAAGTTTCACAGTTTCAAGTTTTACATTTAGGTCTGTGACCCATTTTGAGTTAATTAAAATTAAAAAATATATATATTGATTTTAGAGAGAGAGTGAGACAGAAACATCGATTTGTTGTTCCACTTATCTATGCATTCACTGGTTGATTCTTGTTTCTGCCCTGACAGGGGATCAGACCTACAAGTGTGGTGTATCAGGATGACACTAACCAACTGAGCTACCTGGCCAGAGCTTAGTTAATTTTTTATGTGGTATGTGGTATAGATTCAAGTTCATTTTACATATGGGTATTTAACTTTTCCACCACTGCTTTTGAAAAGGCTGTCTTTTGTCTACTTCATTGCCTTTGTCAAATACGAGTTATCCATGTATGTCTGGGTTTGTTTCTGGGTTCTCTGTCCAATTCCATTGAGCTGTTTGTCTTTATGCCAGTACCACGCTGTTGAGTCTGTGTACCAGTGCTGAAAGATCTGATGCCAGGAAAACAACAGGAAAGATGTTTTGCAGGGAATTCTTATGTTTAACTGTAGAAATGAATTTAATGATGGGGATAAGAGGTGACAAAGTAGTATGTACTTGTTATATGCTCTGACAATGTAGGTATAATACAGTTATTCAGGAACTTAAGGAATATAGTTCACCTGAATCTTTTCCTGAGGAAGCTATTAGAGAATAAATTTCAGACAACCAAGAAATGGCTTAATAGAATTATTTATTGCCTTACAGAAATTCACCAGGAAATAAAAATATATTGTTCATTTTATTTTTGAAAAGGTTTTATTTATTTATTTTTAGTGAGAGGGGAAGGGAAGGGAGAAACAGAGGGAGAGAAACTTCAGTGTGAGGTTGCCTCTCATGCACCCCCACTAGGGACCTGGCCTGCAACCAAGGCATGTGCCCTCACTGGGAATCCAATTGGTGACCCTTTGGTCTGCAGGGTGGCACTCAATCCACTGAGCTATACCAGCCAGGGCAAGATATTATTACTTTAAATAGATTCTGTAGGATGCAGTGTAGGAATGGTATGAGAGGAAATAAGGAGCTAATTTCTGTGTTGCTCATACTAGGGAATTAATAGACAGTATCTAATAAAAGGAAGACTAAGGTTATGTAAAGGTATTATTATAAAGATAACCATTAGGAGCAAAACCTAAACCTTTCTAGATGCCAAAAGAAATATTGGGGGTGAGGGGAGGAAATAAAGGAAAGAAACACAGTGAAATAATTTATATATTTTCTTTATAACAGAATTGAGATTATATCAATAAATGGGTTTAACTGGCATATAAGAAGAAAAAAATATTTTCAGGTGAACATAGCAAAATCCAACTTTGTGTTCTATGCAAAAGATTTAACTACAATACTGAAAGACTCAGGCTAAGAATAAGAGGTTAGGCAAAGATAGTGCTGGACAAATATATAAATAAGAAAACAAAGTACTCTTTTGATGATGCATAAGGTAAATCTCAGGCCAGAAATCATTAAGGGACCAACACATTATGAGACTACAAGCTGCAAATCTCAATGAAGATGTACTTTTGGATACATGGATATTAATGACACCTTTTATGTTTTAGGAAATGTTCAGGAGAGGCAAAAAGACTTGGAAACATCAATAATAGAAGAATTAAAGTCTTTCTCTGTTGCAGATAGATCAAGTGGATATAAATTTTTTAAGGCTATCAAAGATCTAAATAATATAACCAACAGGTAGATCTCATGGTTGTGTATTGCATATGAAAGAATACACACCTTCTTTGCAAATAAATGTACATGCAACACTGAAAAAAAGTGATTGTTGACATATAAGAAAATTCCTGTGATCTGGCTAGGTGTTTCAGATGGTTGGAGCATTGTAAATACACCAGAAAGGTTGCTGGGTCAGTCCCCTGTCAGGGTTCGTGTGGGAGGCAACTAATTGGTGTTTCTCTCACCTCTCTCTCCTTTCCTTTCTCTCTAAAAAAAATCAATAAATACATCCTCTGTTGGGGTTTTTAAAAAAGAAATTGCCAAAATTACCCCCCCCCAAAAAAAAATAGGTCCTTTTTGGGACTAAAAATCAGTTTCCAAAATTCAAAAACACCCTCACAGGCTGCCAAACAACTTTGACTAAAGTGAAAACACAAATAAAATTGCTAGGTTTCTTGACATAATACATCAGAATCAATTGGTCAGGGGTCAGAAAACTTTTTTTTATAGAAGGGTAGATAGTGAATGTCTTTTAAAGTTTGTGGACCATATATGGTCTCTTGCAATTTTGAACTCTTCTATTATAGCGTGAAAGCAGTCATAGACAATATATAAATAAGTGAGTATGGCTGTGTTCCAATAAATCTTGATTTACAGAAACAGGTGGCATGTTGGATATGGCACATGGACTATATATAGTTTGCCAACCTCTGTGTTATAGCCAAAGCCATCATGATAAGAAAATTCTTAGCATCAAATGCTTCCATTAGTGAAAATGAAAACAAATGAATACTCAAAAAGGTAGAAAAACAACAAAGTAACCAAAGAATGCAGAAGGAAAGGTAATAATGGGCTTTAAATAACAGAAAAATAATAGAACAAATATGTCAATATTTTGGTCCTTTGAAGTTTTTTTGTTTGCTTGTTTTTTAGTCAGCCAACCCATTAACTAAATTTTTATTTTGATTTTTTTATTTTTTAGACTTTAAAATTTAAGATTTTATTTATTTATTTTTAGAGAGAGGGGAAGGGAAGGAGAAAGAGAAGGAGAGAAACATCAATGTGTGGTTGCCTCTCACGCCGCCCCCCCCACTACGGGGGACCTGGCCCACAACCCAGGCATGTGCCCGGACTGGGAATTGAACTGGTGACGCTTTGGTTCGCAGGCGCAAGCTCAGTCCACTGAAGTACACCAGCCAGGGCCCATTAACTAAATTTTTAAAAAGAAGAAACCTTAAATACAGTGGGAATGTAACTAAAACAGGAAATTCAAACATTCACAAATAGAACTTTATGATAATGTATGCAAATTTGAAAATTGAAAAGGATCATTTCATAGGAAAAGTTTGTTACAGTTGACCCCAGTAGAGATGATTTAAGCAGATCAATTTCTGTAGGGGAAATAGAGAATACTGTATACTGGCTGTCCTGCACCAGAGTTCCAAGCCCAGATGGTTTCTTGGCGGAGGTTCAGTAAATCTGATAACCTCAGTGCTACTTCACTAGTTTCAAGATACAGAAAAACTTCTAAACTTTCAAATTCTTTTTTTGAAGCATTTATAACATCAGTATTAAAGCCTGGAAAGTATTTCACAAATACACAAAACTCCAGATTAGTTTCACTAATGAATATGAATATAAGATGTAAGTAAAATATTAATATGTAGTATCAAAGAGTATATTGAAAAATCATGTCAAAAGTCTTTTTTTCTAGGAATGTAAGGGTCAATATCCGGGTTTCAGAGCTAAAGAGACAATCATGATTGTAAAAAAGTCATTTGGCACATTTCAACTCTCCATGTTAATAATCAGTAAAACAGGAATTGATAGGTCCTTTTTAAAAATGCATATATTTATCTCAAGCCAGCATCTTTATAGGGGAAACTCTAGAGGTTTGACATATAAAATTAGGGATAGGGGAAGGGATGCCCATTATCTCCATTTTCAGGGATATGAGCGTATATGAAACTACTGAAAATATGAAAATTTAAGTTGCAAGATACAAAGTTGTACAGAAGTCAGTAGCCCACATATATAACAGTAACCAGTTGGAAGATAAAATGGAAGAGAAGATTTCATTGTAATTGTAAGAATTCAAAATAAAAAAAATCTAGAAATCTAACATGTATATAATCTACATGGTAAAATCTGTCAGGTACTTAAAAAACACTTAGAAGCAGACTTGAGCCAAGTGAAAAGGCACTCCTTATTTTTAATAGGAAGGATGGGATATTAAACTATAAAAGCTATGTAACTATAAAGTTGCATAATACTGGTGAATGAATAGATGGACCCAGGGAGCAAGAGAAAATCCAGAAGTAGACGAAATGTGTATGAAAATTTAGTATGTGAGGTGCCATCTCTAATAATGGGGGCAGGAGTACTTTTAATAATAGTCCTATTATTAGGACAACTACATAGTCATTGGGAAAAATAGCATTGGATTCAATTCTCCTTCCGTGTACCTGTATAAATTCTAAATTGATCAGAGGTCTAAAATGTAGAAAATGAAGTGCTACAAATAAATAAATAAATTCTTTATAGACTGAAAGTAGGGGGGAAGTTTCCCAGCCATTCTGGCAAATCTAGGAACAAAAAGGGCAAAAATTGACAAAATGGAAAACTTATAGTATATGCCATAAGCAAACAAAAGGCAAAAGCCAGAGAAATATTGCAACTTATGTTTAAAATGTTTCAAAGATAGTTAAAAAGAACTACAACCTGATAGAATAGGGTAAACTATGTAGAAGGTCCACAAATAGAAGTAAAAATTGCCCTTAAACATGAAACGTGACAATATGCTTGTAACAGGAGAAATACAAATAAACACTGTAGTTAAATACCATGTTTTCACCTACCGGATTGGCAAAAAAGTAAGTGTGGCAGCATATCTCTCCGTAAACCTGTGGGGAAAGTAAGACACCATATTGCCAGTGGGATGCCAAATGGTACAATTCTGTGGAACAGAATTTGGCAACATCGAACAAAATTGCAGTTGCATTCCCTCATTGACCCCGCAGTCTTCACTGTATTCCTAAAGATAGATTTGCAAAAGTATAAAGTGAGGTATGTGCAAAGTTGTTGCAGGACTGTTTAAAATAATGAAAGATTGGAGTGAACAGCAATAGACCACTAGTGGAATAAATCATGGTATATCACTGGGCAGATGTAAAAGAGGAATGAGGGAGATCTCTGTAGACCGCTGTGGAGTGCATTCCAAGATGTATTGTTGAGTAAAATAAATGGCAAGGTGTAGAAGAATGTGTATTGCATTATATGCTAAGTCTTGCGGGAAGTGGGATGAAATTGTGTGTGTGTGTGTGTGTGTTTAAATGTTTCTTAGTTTTGACTACTGAAAGGGCCTAAAAGCAGAAAATATCTCAGTGACAGCGAGGGATAAGAGAAACAAAACAAGTTTACATTTTAAAAAGAAACAATTGAAAAAAAAAAACCCACCTAAAAATGGCTATCAATGGAGGCAAAGGAGAATAGGGAAGGGCTGTAAACTGACCTGGTAACGTAACTTTGTATTATAGTATGGATTTCGGAGCAATGTAAGTATGTTGTTTAGCCCTGGCCAGTGTAGCGGCATTCTGCAAACTGGAAGGTTGTGGGTTCGATGTCCCTGGGTTGCGGGTTTGGTATTCGGTGGATTGTGAAACGCAGCTGATGGATGTTTCTCACCCTCTTTCTCCTTCTCTTCCCCTCTCTCGGAAATCAATGAGCATGTCCTGGATGAGGTTAAAAAGTAGATAAGTAATTCGAGCCTCTGCGGAAGCAATTCGAACCTCTGCGGAAGCAATTCGAACCTCTGCGGAAGGTGGTCACCGGAATCCCCTGTATGGCGGAAGTAGATACCAGCGTCCTTCTCTGTCAAATCACCTCCCTAGTCTAAGGCATGCGCCCTACGTGCTTCCTGTCACGTTGCTCTGGTTGCCGTTGCAACCCACGCTAGTTCCTGTAGACGTAGTGGCTGCTGGCTTGCAGACCTCTGCGCTTCCACAATTTAAGGAGATGGTGCCGCTTTTACAGCAGCATTTAGTAAAGCTCATCTTATTAATATAAAATAATATCTAAGCCCTGAGTTTAATTTTAACTGAAAAGTAGAATTCTTGGTCAAGAGAATATGTGAATCTTAAACTTTTACCGAGTAGGTAATGTGTGTTACTGCTGGCTAAGATGAGGACACTCAGCAGCACTTGGTGTTACAAATTTTTTTAGTTTTTGGCGTTCTGGTGGGTGTTTCTTGTTACTTTATTTGGATCTTATGTGCTTTTCCCAAGAACCAGTTAGGTTGAGCAGTTTTCATATGCATATTGAAAGCAATTGTGAAGTACTTGTTCAAATGTCTTTTCTGTCTTTCTGTAGGGTTTATTAATTTTAATAGGACTTCTTTAATATTGCTCCATTTTGTCTTATTTTTTTTATAGGTTCTTTGAACCAAACTTAAGTTTTGTGAATCTTCCCTTGTGGTTAGTGCTTTAACTTAAGAATTTTTCCATACCCCAAAGTAACAGTTATTTTCTATTTTCTTTTAAAAGCTGTATAGTTTTGCCCTTTACATTTCGGTTTATTTTTCTAAGATTTCATGTATTTTTAGAGAGAGGGGCCCAGCGGGAGAGAGAGGGAGAGAAACATTGATGTGAGAAAAACTTCTATCAGTTAGTTACCTCTTGTTCGCCTGCAGGGACCAAACCCACAACTCAGGCATGTGAACCAGCAAGTTGAACCCGTGACCTTAATGCTTTGTGTGGGCCTATGCCCAACCAACTAAGCCACACTGGTCACGGCCACATTTAGGTTTTGGTTTCAAGTACAGTGTATATATAGATAGATATATATGCACTGTGTGTAGATATATATAGATATAGATACAGGTACTACATATATATGTAGATAGAGAGCAGTAGGCTGGTGTCTAGTTTCATTTTTTACCAGCTTTCCCAGCCTACTACTCAAAATGCCATTCTTTTTTCAATGCACTGCTATCCCTGTCGGTTACTAAGTATTTTTATATGCATGAGTCTATTATTCAGCACTTAATCTGTTTCTCAGCCAATTCTAATTTATTGATCCGTTTGTCATTCCCTGAATCAGTGCCACCCTCTCTTAATCGTTGTCCTTAGAACTGGGTTTGATAGGTGGTAAAACGGGTCCTTGTGGAAATTCCGTCCCTTTGCTTATTATTCTTCACTTACTCTTGCCTATTTATAGCTGTTTAAGGTATATAAATTTTGGAATGCATTTTCAGGTTCCACAAGAAAACCTGACAGATTCTTGAGAAATCGTTAGGCTGATGTGGGGAGAATTTATATAGTTGTAATGTTGAGTTTTTTTAATCCACAGACATGCTATTATTTCTCATGTTTTCTTTAGCGATTCATTAATTTATGATTTCCGTAGGGATTTTCAATATTTTTCTTAGGATTTTTCCTAGGACATAGTTCTGTTGTTGTTACAAACGTCCTATTTTAACTTCATTTTTACCTTTTTGATCCTGGTAAAAACCAATGTGTTTTAAATATTTCTTTTCAGTAACTTTGTTGAATTTTACTAGTTCTGTTACTGCCTCTATAGCTTTGTTTGGCTTTTCTGCGTATAGACTCATGTCATCTGTTGGGTTGGTCAGAAAGTTCATTTAGTTTTTTCCATAAGAGACACATTTTTCACTTTCATCAATAACTATATTGATTTAGTTTTTTCCTGTAAAGATGTCTGTAGTAGTGCTTAGTTGTTTTTAACTTCACTTGAAACAATTTTGTTAGATGGTATTGTGACAGCTGTCATATCAGCTCGCATTTAAAAAGAACATCAAAATTTCTAAATTTTTTGTAGCCATTTTAATGGAAGAAAATATGCAACTTTTTCAGCATATTATGCTTTATTTCAATAAAGGTAAAAACAAAACTGAAATGCAAAAAAAGATTTGTGCAATGTTTGCAGAAAGTGCTGTGGTTGATCAAATGTGTCAAAAATGGTTTGCCAAGTTGCGTGTTGGAGATTTCTCCCTGGATGATGCTCCATGGTCAGGTAGACCAGTTGAAGTTGATAGCAGTCAAATCAAGACATTAATTGAGAACAATCAACATTCTACCACTCGGGAGAATAGCCAACATACTCAAAATATTTAAGTCAATGAAGTTATTGGTGAAAATGAAAATATCTTTTATTTTACAGAAAAAACTTAAGTAAACCTTTTGGCCAAACCAATACTTATGAAAGTGGGCTGCCCCCTGATTCCCACAAGATATGATTGGTTTATTTGAATAATTCTGTAAGCTGGCAGGGAACTGAAACCCACTATTCAAGGATAAACAGAAAGTAAGAGTCATGCTTAGTTAGGGGACCTCATCTGTGGGAGTAGAGTGGGGTCGGGAGTTTTTGGTTAGGCTTTTTCTGGCCCTCCCAGGTTTATTAGAATTGAGGCAGCAGATTATATTAAGCCTTAATTTTAGTCCTTACAACCACCTGTTTTATTCCCAAAAGCCACAAAAGGTTTTTGGTGTTTTAATATCAGGAATAGATTTTTTTTTTTCATACCAAATCTTTTTGTATCTACTGAGACAGGATAATGTTTTCTTTTAATCTGTTATGTGGTGAATTCTAAGAATTGATTTTCTAACAATAAAATGATCCTGCATTCCTAAGCAGAATTCTACTTAGTGATGATATAGTCCTGTTTTTATATGCTGCCAAATTTGGTTTGCTAATATTTTATGATTTTTTGCTTCTGTGTTTAGGAGTTCCGTGGCCTGTGATTTTTCCATTTTTATACTACTGAGTCTATAGTTGTGCAAGCTTCCTAAGATGATTTGTAGAGTGCTACTTTTTTCAGTTTTCTGAAATAATTTGTGAAAGTTTGGAATTAGGTCATTTCTTGATACATGATATCAATCAGGGCTTGGGCCTTTCTTTGTGGAAAGATTTTGACTCCAGATTCAATTTTCTTAAAGGTTTGTAAGATTCTTTAGGTGTTCAGTTTCACTTGAGACACTGCAGTAGTTTCATTTCTTTCATTTGTACATTTACATAAAATACATTTTATATTGTATAATATACAATAAAAATATATAAAATATAATAAATATAAAATACATTTTGGTTTTATTGATACAAGTACATAATAATCACTTACTAATTCTTTCGCTCTGTCCTCTAAAGTAATGATATCCTCTTTCATTCCTGGTGCTGGTTTTAGGGTTGTGCGCTCTCTCATTCCTGCACAGTCTCCATCTCCCTCTCCCTCCTTCCCTCCCTTCCTCCCTGCCCTCCACCAGAAGTTTTCAGTTTTATTAGTTTGTTTGAAGAACTTCATAACTTCTGTTCCATTTAATGGATTTATAAAAAAATTTCTTTGGGTTGCCATGGCTGGGGGGGTTCAGTTGGTTGGAGCAATGTTCTCTACACCAAAAGGTTTGTGGGTTTGATCCCTGGTTGGGATACATACATTGGAGGCAGCCATTCAATGTTTCTAACATTGAAGCTCCTGTCTCTCTCTCCCCCGCTCTCTAAAATCAATAAAAAGCATCCTCAAGCGAGGATTTTTTAAAAAATTTAAGTTTATTTTATTGTGCCTTACCAACTAATACTTTTTTTATTGTATTGAAGTATGCGTAACAAGAAATTAACCATTTAAGGCATTTTAAGTTAATAGTTCCATGGCATTAAGTACATTCACAGTGCCAGGTGTAATCATTACCACTGCATTCAGAACTTTTTTCATCATCCTAAACAGAAATTCTCTACTCATTAAGCAATAAATAACTCACCATTTTCCCTTCCCCACCCCCTGGTAACTTCCTGTCCTTATGAATTTGCCTGTTTTAGATATCTCACATAGATGTAATTATGCGGTATTTATTCTTTATTTTTGTCTGGCTTATTGTAGTTAATATAGTATTTTCGAGGTTTACCCATATTGTAGCATCTAAAAGGAATTTCACTTTTTATGGCTGAATAATATTCCATTTTATGAATATATATAGCCCATTTATCCATTCATCTTTTGATGGACACTTGGGGTGTTCCCACCTGCTGACAATTGTTGATAAAGCCGCTATGAACACTGGCAAATACATACCTGTTTTAGTCCCTTTTTTCAGATTTTTGGGGAATAGAATTGCAAGATCATATGGCTACTCTGTGTTTAACTCTGATAAACTCTCAAACTTTTCACACTGGCTACACCATTATTCATCCCTTCATTAATGCACAGGGGTTTGATTTCTCCACATCATCAGCAATGCTTATTTTCATTTAAAAAAAACATTGATAATATCCATCCTTCCGGGTGCGAAGTGGTATCTTATTGAAGTTTTGATTGATTTTCCTAATGGTGAGGCTCATTTCATATGCTTATTGGCTGTGTATCTTTCTTGGAGAAATCTGTTAAGTCCTTTACCCTTTTTGAAATTGTTGAGTTATAGGGGGGTTTTAATGTATTCTAGATATTAAATCTTTATCAGACATATTTGCAAATATTTTCTTTCTGTGGATTGTCTTTTCATCCTCTCACTAGTACCCTTTGATGTATGATAGTTTTAAATTTTGTTAAAGTTAGAATGGCATCATTCAAAATGGCAGAGTCCCTTTACTGAAACAACCAATAAACTGGAAAAAATGACCAGAACTGACTATTTCAGACTCTGTACTTTGATCAAACACTTACAAGAACCAGAGGGTGCTTGATTAAAGAAGAGGCTCTGTTGCATTTTTGGTAAGAATGCTCCAAAAATGGTGTTGCATGTTTTGGTTCTGAGGGATGTCTCAGGACTGAATGCTGACCTTGCCAAGAGTTAAAGAGACTACCTTCCTTCCTTCTGAAGCCAGACATTTAAGAAAATCTTTGTCAGGTTACTGGCTGGCCACCAGATAACATGGAACTGAAGCTTAAGTGACTACACTGAATGAGGAATACATAAACACTTTGCAAAATAATTTGGCAGAGTAACAAATGAACTGGTCTAACCATCAACAAGTAAAAACAGCAATCCCCAAGGAGTGGGAAAATTTGAGTTCTAGAGTTACCATAATAATAAAATCTGCCCTGGCTGGTGGCTTAGAGGACTGAGTGCTGGCCTGGGAACCAAAGGGTCACTGGTTCTATTCCCAGTCAGGGCACATGCCTGGTTTGCGATCCAGGTTCCCATTAGGGGTTGCTCGAGAAGCAACCACACATTGATGTTTCTCTCCCTCTCTTTTTCTCACCCTTCCTCTCTGTCTAAAAATAAATAAAATCTTTAAATAAAAATCTGTTTATCTTGCTCCAAGTTTGTTGAGCTTGTTAGAAGTGTAGATTCATGACTTTCATCAAATTTAGGAAACCATTATTCTTCAAATATTTTTCTGCCTCTTTTCTCTGCTTCTCCTGGTATGTTTGATAGCATCCCATAAGCCCCTCAAGTTCTGTTCATATTTCATTATTCTTTATTCCCCTCAAACTGGTCATTTCAACTACCTTATCTTCAGGTTTGCTGATTCTTCTTCCTGTTTAAAATCTACCATTTCTGTCAAATTCTCTTTTTTTTTATGAATAAACCATATTTCCTGGTTTCTTTTTATGCTATGCAATTTTTTTTTAAGAACTGAACATTTTGAGTATTTTTCCTCATGGATTGATTTTATTGCTTGTTGAGGTCTTCAGCTTGTTGTATAGTGACTTTTCCAAACTATTTTTGCAAAGCCTTCTTTGTGTGTATTACTGACATGTTATCTTGGCATTCAGCCTTGTAACATCTCAGAGGTTTCTTTAAATGTGTAGATTAAAAAAGAAAAGTGTGTATTCCTCTTTAAATGTTCTGATACATGTCACCAGAAAAGCTGCTGCTGGAGGAAAATGAATAAAGCCAAGTACCTCTCTCAGCTGGCCCTCAGGGAACCCCCATACTAACAAAATCACACAATACCCAGATTTTACAGTCAAGGTCTTTACTGTCCACCATGATGCCAGCCAGCCACTTTAGGAATGCGGGCTGCTGTCACCACATTGCAGCATGGGGCTCAGTGAGTTCAACACTGGCCTGCCAGCCGAAAGGTGACTAGTTTGGTTCCTGGTCAGGGCACATGCCTGGACTGCAGGTCAGATCCCCAGTTGTGGGTGTGCGAGAAGCAACCAGTCAGTGTTTCTATGGCACATTGATGTTTCTTTCCTTTCTCCTTCCCTTCCCCTCTCTCTGAAAAATAAGTCTTTAAAGAAAACATTGGACATGGTAGCTGGTTCATACAAGCAGCTCTCTTACCAAAGTTCAGGAAACTATCCTGTCATTTAGCATTTCCCTGGTTGCTGTAAATGTCTGAGCAAATTTCAGAATTCTGTAATAGTATATTTTGATTGTTATCCCCCCCTCCCCAACTTAATGGATGTATTGGTGGAGGGACTAACCTCTGAAGCTGCCACTTAAAAAAAAAAAAATGATATCCTTTGCTGACATTTTTGCTGCTATCCTTGTTTGTTTTTAAGATTTTTATTTATTTTAGAGAGTGGGAAACGGAGGGAGAAAGAGACAAACATCAATGTTAGACAGAAACACCAATTGGCTGCCTCCTGCATTCACCCCAACTGAGATGTGCAACCCAGGGATGTGCAGCCCAACTGGGGGACAAACACGCAGCCCAGGCACGTGCCCTGACCAGGAATGGAATCGGCTACCCCTCACTCCATGGTGTGATGCCAACTGAGCCACAGCAGTCAGGACAATACTAGTTTCTAATGTAATTGCAGGATAAATGTGTAATTCTTTTAAATTAGTTTTCAGAGATGCAGAGTAGGGTCATTGTTACTGCCATTTTTGGCAAAGGATTTGTTTTGCTGAGTATCAGATTTTTTTTATATTGAATGCACTTTTGCCATTTAAATTGTGTCAATTTGATGCCACTCTTTCTCTTTAACTGTTTCTTTGCCTTCTAGCACAAAAGGATATATCCCAGTTTTACCATGTACTGCAGGTTAAAAAAGAAATCTGCCACAGACTTGGAATTAATGATATTTTCCCTTTGGGTGGGGTAATGGTATTTAGAAACAGATAACCAGGATGCTCCTGAGATATGATCACTTCTAAGCCTTTTGAAACTGGACAGAACTAAGAAATATTTTTAAAAATTCAGTTGTGCATAATGATATTTCTAAGTCAATTTTACAATTCAAGATTTTTAATTTCACATTGTACTTCTTTATTCTACTGATAATCTTTGCTCTAATAGCATTAACAAAATTAATGTTTACCTTGACCACTGATTCAAATTATTTCCTTTATCTGCAGAAAATTTATTACTTTTATAATAATACTACCAATTTTCTTGATAATAAATTCTTATGAATGTAGTTTAGAATTGCTTTGCAGTATTTTTTAAAAGGAAAATAAAATCCTGGAAGTATGCCTAATATAGCTGCAGTAGCCCTCACAAAAACATGTTAAACCTTAATAAGGAGTGTACAGATGAAAACTGTAGCAAACATAAGTATTCTTTGCTTATCAGGCAGAAATCCAAAAGTTTGCTAACATCTATTTATGAGGCTCTCAGGAACGAGGCTGTCATACATTTCTAATGAGGGTACATTTGGCAGTTTCTTTAAAAATTGCAGGCCCTTTTATCCTTTAACCCACAGACCCACTTCTAGAAATCTGTTTTAAGGGCACAGCTGCTATGACTGTAAAGCAATGTGTAATTAATGTTATTCATTGTTATCATTTGTAATAGCAGAAGATTGGAAATGGCATTACTTGATAAGGAGTGACTGCCAGGATATATACCATTAACAAAAGCAAGCTACAGTGCTGTGTATGTAGTTTGCTGTTCTTTGTGCATGAAAACTGTAAATATTTTTACAAAAAGAACTTCTGGGGAGAGAAAAAGAGAAAGTTACTGGAAGAATTAACATAATTTAATGAAAATGGTTATCTATAAGGAAGTGTGATAGAGGGAATGCAATGGATAGAAAGATAGGGACAGAAGTGAAATCTGGTAAACGCTTTTAATAGTTTTTTGACTTTTGAACCATGTAAATATTTCACATATTTAAAAATAAGTTTATACCAAAATAAAAACATAAACTCTACAACTAAAACTAAATGAACTAGTGAACCTGAAAAAATATTAAACAGTGACATAACATCATATTGTTGAATTTTTTTATTTAGTGTGACGGTTGATCTCTCACCTAGTGCATCTTATTTGATCTTTAAAGATATTTCTGCTGGATTTAGAGTTCTGGCTATACAATTTACTGTCTTTTATTCCTTGCAAGATGTCTTTCTATTGTCTGCCAATTTCCATTGTTGCTGATGAGAAGTAGGCTATCATTCTTGTCTTTTTATGATAATCCATCTTTTTTTTTCTTTGCTTTTATGATTATTCTTTGGTTTCTGCAGTTTTAGTGTGATATCTAGATATCACATGAAACTCTTTATTCTACTTGGGATTCATTCATTCTTGCAAATTTGTAGGATTTATTTCACTTCAACAGAATTCTCACCCATTATATTTTATCTCAATCCATCCAGTTGAGACAATGAATAAATACTTGTTATTGGGTTGGCCAAAAAGTCTGTTTAGTTTTTTTCTGTGAAATAAAAGACACATTTTTATTTATACCAATAACTTTATTGATTTGGATATTTTGAGTATGTTGGCTATCTCCTGCTATTGGCTTTCAGTGGTTAGAGGCCAGGGATGCTGCTAAACATCTTCTAATACCTAAGACAGCTGCATAGCAATGGATTATTTGGCCAAAATGTCAGTAGGAGCAAGAGACTTTGCAAACTACTTTTGACACATTTGACCAGTCACAGCTTCTCCAAAAATGACACATCTTTTTTTGCATTTCAGTTGCATTTTTACCTTCCTTAAAATAATACAGTATGATGCACTTGAAAATGTTGTATATCTTCTTCCAATCTTCAATATTAAAATGGCTTTACAAAAATTCACCATTTTTGATACTTTTTTTAAAAAATGCATGATGATATGACAGCTGTCACAATACAATCTAAGAAAATTGTTTTGAATGAAATTAAGACAACTAAGACTAGAGCCACCATATGGAAAAAATCAAACTTTTTGGACAACCCAATACACTTTTTACATGTATATGTCTATTTCTGGACTCTATTCTGTTCCATTGTTGTATCTCTGTTCTTACATGAATATCACCCTCTCTTGATTACTGTAGGTCTATAGGAAGTCTTGAAATCAGATAACATAAGTCTTCCAAGTTTCTTACTTTACAAATTTATTCTTGTTTCTTTGCATTTTTATATAAATTTTAAGATTATCTCTTTCTACAAAGAACCTGTTGTGATTTTAATTGAGGTTGCACCGAATCTTTAGCTCAGTTTGGGTAGAAGAAACATCTTAGTTACTTTGAGTGTTTCAACCCAAGAATAAATATGTTAAATGTCTCCTTTGTTTAGGTGGTCTAATTTTTGCTTTGTTGTTTTCACTCTGCAGGTTTTATATGTATTTTGTTAAAATTATCTCTATTTCATGTGGCTTTTTGTGTGGATGCCTTGTGATTTTTTACATTCAAGATTATGCTTGATGTGAATAAAAACAGTTTTACCCATTTCTTTCCAACCTATGTGCCTTTTATTTATCTTGCTTTTTTGTGAGAATGAATATCCTTGCCTTCTTCTCAATCATGTTAGGTGTAGGATTTTCATACATGGCCTTTATCATGTTCAGGAAGTTTCCTTGCATTCTTGGGTTGCTGAAAGATTTTTTTTCTTGCATAGGTGTTGAATTTATTAAAATGATAATAGGGCTTGTATATGAATGCTCATCCAATCTTGCATTGCTGTAATAAACCCTACTTAATCATGAAGTATTTTCCTTTTTATGTATTTCTGAATTTGATTTTCTGGTATATTGTTAATTATTTTTTGTTAATCTTTGTTCATAAGTGTTATTGGTCTGTTCTTTCATTGTAATGACTACATCTGATTTTAATATCAGGGCCTTATGAAATGAAATGGGGAGGGTTCCCTTCTTCTCTGTTTTCTAAAAGAGTTGTTTAGAGTTGGTGTTAACCTTATTTAAATGTTTAATAGTTAACCAGTGGAGCCCTGTAAGTCTAGACTTTTCTTTTTAGGAAGATTTAAGTACAAACTCAATTTCTTTTATTGAATTTCTTTTTTCTTTTTAATCTAAAATGATGGTTTTAATAGGATGAGAGATATGGTTACAATTACATAGTCTGACACAAAAATCCTGTGGGTGGTAAGCAGCCTGGCTATGGTGGTCAACAGCCTAGCTTTGGACAGCAGCAAAGCTCCCATAACCCTCCTCCGGGCTATGGACAGCAGAACTGGTACAACAGTAGCAGTGGAAGTGGTAAACTGGGTAGTGGAGGTAACTAAGGCCAAGATCAGTTCTCTGTGAGTGGTGGCAGCAGTGGAGACTGTTATGGCAATCAGGGCCAAAGCAGTGGTGGTGATGGTGGCTACAGGGGAGACCAGCAGGACCATGGGGGCTGGGGCATTGGCAGTAGTTACAACCATAGCAGTGGCTATAAACCGAGAGATCATGAAGGTGGCCGTTTAGGCAGAGGCAGCATAGATGAAAGTAGCCATGGTGGCTTCAATAAATTTGGTGACCCTTGGAACCAAGGATCACATCATGACTTTGGACAGGATAATTCATACATCATCATCTTCATGCAAGGCCTGGGTAATGATGTTACGGTTGAGTCTGGATGATTACTTCAAGCAGATTGGTATTATTAAGACAAATAAGAAAATAGGACAGCCCATGATTAATCTGTACGCAGGGAAACAAGCAAGCTAAAGGGAGAGGCAACAGTATCCTCTGATGATCCACCTTGTGCTAAGGCAGCTGTTTGAGTAGTTTGATGGTGTAAAGAATTCTCTGGGGATGCCATCAAGGTCTCATTTGCTACTTGGCAAGCAGATTTCAACTGGGGTGTTGGCAAAAGTTGAGAGTGAGAAGGACCCGGGGGCCATGGAGGCTATGGAGCAGTTGCAATGGTGGCACTGGCCAGGGAGGATTCCCCAGGGGAAGTGGTAGCAGTGAAGGACAGCAGAGAGCTGGGGGACTGAACATGTCTTGATCTAACATGTGAGAACATGGACTTCTCTTGAAGGAATGAATGCAACCAATGGAAGGCCCCTAACGCAGATGGCACAGGAGGCTGTGATCAAATGGCTGTTGAGTTGAGGACTGTGGGGGCTTCTGAAGGGGCCAGGGTGGTAGGGACAGAGGTAATTTAGGCCCTGGCAAGATGGACTCTAGGGTGAGCATAGCTGAGTGCCATAGCTTGTCAGTAAGAACCATAGATTCTCTGGGCATGTAAATGTGAAGTGTCCTGTGACTGGCTGTAGTTACCACAACTCTGTTGTCAATAGGGCTGGTTGCTCTGCTGTGTTGTTATTGAGTATATTCGTTTGAGGCCATGTCAGCCCACGTGTGTATGCACAGGCCAACACACAACAGGTCAGCACCACAGAGCACGGATGCCTCAAAGACAGGTTTTCTCTTAAGAAAATTTTGATAATTGTGTTTTTCAAAGTATCAACACATTGATCATAATATTTCCAATACTACTTTTTTATTTTTTCTGAGGTCCATGGAATCTATACAAGTGACTTCTTTTTATTTCTGATTTTGGTCATTTTTAAAATTCATCATTCTATCCAGACGTTTATCAATTTTTACCCACCCATCACCTCTCAGAACTCACTTTGGTTTCATTTTTCTTTATTCCCATTTTCTTTCTCCACCTGCCCCCTACCACTGCTTTCTGTTCCTTATCATTTCCCTTCTATCTTCTTTAGGATTAATTTGTTCTTTTTTTCCCCCAGCTTCTTGAGGTACAGGCTTAGATTATTGAATTTTAGACCTTTCTTCCTTACACATGGGTTATTTGAAAGTAAGTTGTTCAGTTTCCAAATATTGGGTGTTTTCCAGATGTCTGTTATGGATTTTTGAGTTTATCTCACTGTGGTCATGAAGCATACTTACTTCATGTGTGTTTTTACTTTTATTTATACTTGTTTTATTGCCCAGCACGCTTTATATATGTGTGTGTGTGTGTGTGTGTGTGTGTGTGAACATTCCATTCACACTTAAAGAATAGGCATTCTGCTTAACACTGGTTGTTATTTAAACATCATTTGCTTTAAGTTATTACTTTTGTTGGTTTTTTAAGAAAATATCCTTACTGTTTTCTGTTACTGTTGATTATGGAGAGAAGAGTTGAAATCTCTTCACCTATCACAAAATATTGTTTCTCTTTATAGTTGTATCAGTTTTTACTTTGTGTTCTGAAGATCTGTTACTTCGATGCATGTGTGCATTTGGGGTTAATATGTTTTCATGAGGAATTGACCCCTTTATCATTTACGCTGTCCTCACATTATGTCTGGTAATAAATAGTTCTTTTTCTGTAGTCTACTTTGTCTAATATTATAAAGTCCATCATTTCATGCTTATTGTTTGAACGCGTATCCATTTGCATCCTTTTATTTTTTTAACCTATTTGTGTATTTAAATTGGGTTTCTTAGAGTGTTTAAATGAGTCTTGTTACATACACGTGTGTCAGAGTAGCAGGCGCTCAGTGGTGTGGACAGGACCATGGACAGAGCACCCTGGCGTTTGTAGAGCCTTTCCTTGGTCTCCCATGGATGTTGAAATACACTTGCCTGCCTGGCAGCGATCCATCTCATGGTCCTGTCATTTAACTCACTGTGTCTGTGATTCATGGAGTCTAATAAGAAGCTTTAAATCCATATACTTTTTTTTTTCCAGTGGAGATGTACAGTCAAAGAGTTGGTCAGTCATTTTTGATACTTAATATCAAAGCATAAGCCCCACATTATGCTTATGTTGGAAACTGAAACTTCACAGTAATAACAAATCATATTCACATCTCAAAACCCAAAGTCATTAAACATTTATTTTGTATAAAAGTGAATAAAATCAGATCTTAGTAAGTCTAGTTACTTATACATATAATTTATGTTCTGTCATTAGTTTGTATATGCCGTATTTTGTGAACTTATCTAAATATGTTTCATGAGTTCATTTAGTGAATATGGAAACATATTTAGATGAATAATGAACATATAATTTCAACATTTCTTTTCCTTTAAAATGTAGAAAAATATAATACTGAAGTGTTAGTTATTTCATCTTGAGTAAGTTATTTCATCTTGAGTAATAAATAGGTGGTTTCCTTGTTTAGCTTCTTCCCAGTATATCTTCTGTAATTTTACCCTTTTTGATAGCGGCAAAGAGGAACAATTTATAGCATTTGTACTGATATGTTTGTTTTACTGTTTCTCCTTAAAGTTTAACTTTCAGATTTTGAATATGCCCCCTTTTAAAAATGAGTTGAATTACGATTCTGTGGTATTCTCACTCTTCACAGATAGTGAGTCAGGAAAGAATCTTCTCTTCATGTTGGCATTGAGGTATTTATAATATGCAGGTCCTGGTTTTTCTTGTACATCTTTGGAATGACATTTGGGTAGAGACATAAAATTGAGATTCACCAACATTTAGTCCTGTTGTCACTTGTTGAGTTAGAGGTACATCTCTGACTCCGACTGTGTGTAGCCTTCGTAGATCATGGTTGGAGGGTTTCAGGTAGGTGAGGCCATGCTGGTCCTCTCAGAGGAGTCAGGTGGTATCTGGTTTTAATTGGAAGGCACAGAGTTTAATGCACAGATTTACAAGGT
This sequence comes from Anoura caudifer, assembly GCA_004027475.1. NCBI lineage: Eukaryota > Metazoa > Chordata > Mammalia > Chiroptera > Phyllostomidae > Anoura > Anoura caudifer. Next base: position 35,899 of record PVKU01007202.1, read on the forward strand.
ACTAGCTTGGCATCATTAGGCCCTTATTATACATTTATTCATAGAATCTTTATAACAATTTTGCCTCAAATTTGTTCTAATGAATGTGAAATACTTAGCACAGTAACACAGCAAGTTCTCAACATGGTGATCATTATCATCATGATTATCATGTACTGTTGTTTTACAAAAGAGGAAATAGTGGCTCAAAAAGATTAGAGGCCATAGAGCAATCACTAAAGAGAAATAATCTAGGTCTATATGGCCTTAAAGTCCATGCTCTGTCCCTTTTATTTTAAATACTTTCCAAATACTAGATTTGCCACTTAGTGGTTATGTGACCATGAGCACATCATGTTAGTTTCCTGATCTGTGAAGTGGGGATAATAGCTTAGTGCACTGGAATGGGCTGCTGTGGGGGTTACTAGTCCTCGGGCTCTCTTCCAGCCCTAGGAGAGAGCTCTGACAAAAGCCAGCAGCTGTTTGGCCGGAGGGCTTACTCATCTCCATGTTCTCTGACGCCTAGAAAGTGGTTTGATTCAGGAAAGACAGATGGGTTGAACTTAGTATTTGGATGGGAACTGCCACTTCTTCCCCCCTTGCTTTCGTGTTCATCATTCCTTTGTTTCTCAAAAAGAGTTTATTACCTCTGTATGCTTTCCTGCATATTAATACATTATTTGGCTTGGACTATTTTTGAACTTTAATAGAATATAAAATGTATTCTTCTGGAACTTATTTTTTTCATTCAGTGTATTTTGGGGATTCAGTCATGTTGATATCTGTAGTTTAAGTGCATTGATTTCATTGCTGTATAGTACTCTTTTTTTTTTTTTTTTAAGATTTTATTTCTTTATTTTTAGTGAGAGGGGAAGGGAGGGAACACGGTCAGTGTTTTTTCATCTTTCCCTCTCCATCTTCTTTTCTCTCTCTTCCTCTGTCTCTCCCCATATCTCTCTCTCTCCCCCTTCCTCTCTAAAATCAGTAAACATATCCTTGGGTGAGGATTAAAAAAAATTAGGTGGCCCAACTTGGGTGTATCTGTTTCAGGTCTGTTTCATTTTATTAGTCTATGTGTTTATTATCCCTTCCCTTGGTCAATATCAGACATTCCTGATTATGATAGCTATGTAAATTTTGAAATTGGATAGGATGATTTTATTACTTTATTCTTTTCACCTGATTTAGCTATTCTGCATTTGCCATTCTATATAAGATGTAATGTCTCAGTTACAAAAAAGTCACTGGGATTATATTAGGAATTATGTTAAACCTGTAGGTTGCGTTAGGCAGAATTGACATTTTTACTACATTGATTATCCCTATTCATGAATACTCTATTGATTTCTTTTATCAGTATTTTGTAATTTTCAGCATACACATCCTATACCTGTTTTGTTAGGTTTACACTTAAATAAAGTTGTTTAGAGCCAACTTCTGTATATTTATAGGGGCATTTAGGTTCTTTTGTATTGGGTAAGTTGTGGTAGTTTGTGCTTTTTTGAGCACAATAGATTGTTTGACATGGATGTAACCTGGCAACCAAGGAGAGTGGACTGGAATGCACATGTGTGAACAGTGATGACTTCACTGTACTAGTCAGTGGGGGCAGTAGATGCCATTGAGTGAGCATGTGTACTGTGTGGCCATCATATTCAAAATGAGTGAGCAAGTAGAGCAGAGAATCTGCATCAAATTTTTTGTTAAGCTTGATGATTCCTCCATGGAAACTATTTGGATGATTCAGAAGACCACAGCTATGGGCAACTGGTGATTGGCACCTTCATCACGACAACATGCCCACCCATGCATCATGTCTCATGCAGAGATTTTTTGACAAAACATCAAATCACCTGTGACTCAGCACCCCTGCAGCCCAGATTTGGTGTCCTGTGACTTCTTGCTTTTCCCAAAACTAAAACGACCTTTGAAAGGGAAGAGATTTCAGACCGTTGCTGAAATTCAGAAAGATACTACAGGCCAGCTGATGGCATTTGGGAGAACTGTGTGAGGTCCCAAGGTGCCTACTTTGAAGGGGACTGAGGCATCATTGTCCTGTGTACAGTGTTTCTTGTATCTTGCTTGTGTCTTCTAATTTTCTAGACTAATAAATGTTTCTAGTTTTCATATGGCTGGATACCTTCTGGGCAGACCTCATATAATAGCTAGGCTGTCTTCTTATCCCAGCACAATATAGAAGTGGAGGGGTATCCCATCATCATGCTAGAGGTGTGATTAAGGCCAGGATGTGCAGCAAAGTCAAACACTGAGCCAGACATCAAGGTTTGCAGAGGGCTGGGGATGCGGAGGGATTGGAGCTGTTTATTTGCAGGGTGTCAAGCAGCGAAAATGGGCAGCTATCACTTAAAACCTGAACTCTAGGATGGCTTCTAATCAGGTTTTTAAATACACAGATTGAGGCGGGGTGGGTGGTTAGGGATCACAGGTGAAAGGGATTGGTTAGTTCTTGAGCAAGTTTCAGTGGTTTTCTCTAGTATGATTAATTTAGTTATTGGCGCCATCTTGTCTGTAGCCTTGAGCTTTCAACTGTGGTCAGGTGAACTACACAGGTCAGTGATGTTATCTTGAAAGCAAAGCAAGAAACTAAACATTTTGTGACCTTTGTTATTTTTAAGCTATCATTGCTTTATGCTTAAGTACCTACATTCTTTTGTTATCTCAAGCAAAGTATACTTTTAAACATTTTTTCTGGAACTTGATTTACAGGCAGGCCTCTAACACATGACTAACATACTTTCTTAATCTTTGACTATAAACTATGTGACAACCAAAGCAATTGAAACGTTTAATTAAATCCTGTATCTACATCTCTAGATTCTATGATCTAACACCTAAACATGTTTACACCTGTTAATTGTCAGATTCACTCCTCACATGGTCTCCAATGATATTTCAGGGGCCCTCATTACCACCTAATGGAGACTAAAGCCTCACCTCTCACCAGCCTTCTCTGACAATAGCCAGCAGGTGATAGTTATGTCACCAGGTTTCTGCTTGGCCAAGGTGGAAGGCTAGGGTTCCCACCAGCCTCTGCTAGTGGGAAAGGGAGCCCTCGTGGTGTTTGGAGTAGTAGAGCAATTACTGTCTAAAAGTTTTCTGTCTTGCTAGGCTGCCCTTTTCCTGGTCCTTTGGATAGAGGGGGCATACTTTTGTGTGCTTTTTGTTGTTATTTACACCTGGTGGCTTGATGAACACCCACTTTAACCTATGTTTCTTGGGTTCTGAGATCTCTCACTGGTCTGCCACCTTGTCTCTATCTTTACCTGCCTTCTTATGATTGTTTTATGCAGAATGTCTGTAGTTTTTAGCCATCTTATCTGAAGAAATAAGGAAAAATGTGTTTACGCAATCTTCTGTAAAATGCATTGTCATATTTACAGATTTTAATTATTAATCCTTTGTTAGTACCATGTGTTGGGTAGATCTTCCAGTTTGGAGCTTGTTTTCTCACTTTCTTCATAGCAGTCTTTTGACTAACTGTAGTTCTTTGTTAACTTCAATGAAAAATTCTATTGTGCCCTGGCTGTTGTGGTTCCGTGGGTTGAGTGTCAGCCTGTGAACTGAAAGGTCACAGGTTCGATTCCATCAGGGCACATGCCTGGGTTGTGGGCCAGATCCCCGGTAGTGGGCATGCAAGAGGCAACTGATCAGTGTTTTTCTCACACATCGATGTTTCTCTCCCTTTATTTCTCCCTCCTTTCTCCTCGCTTAAATAAATAAATCCTTTAAAAATTTTATTGAAATTCTTGTTGGGATTATTATTAAAACTGCATTGAATCTATAGGTATGTTTGGGGGGAGATTTGCCATTTTAACCACCATGAACGTAAAATTTTTTTATTACTTAGATATATTTTAAGGTTTCTATATATAGTTTGATTTTTTTCCACATGGCCTTACATAATTTTTAAAAATTTATTTCTAAGTACTTAATACACTCTTTTTGCTATTGTAAAATGGACTTTTTATAAGTACTGCACACTAACCAATTGTGCCACTGGAGCTCCTAAAATGGATTTTTTTAAATAAAAACATTTGTTTATTGCTTGGATATGCAAATAAAATGGATCTTTGGGTTATTTTGTGTTTATTTTTATGCACTTCATTTCATAAAACTATCGACCTTTTTGCAATCTCCTTGGTATAAATTACAGCATTGTTTTTATTAGATTTTTTAAAATTTAATTAAAAATTTAGATTGTAACTCATTCATTATTTATTATTTTACCAAGCACTATAATAGATGATTCATTTTTTTCCCCAAAGGAATATTATTTGAACTTGTTAAAGGGAACCAATAGTGTTCCTTAATCTCCCAAGGAGATTTTAAACAAAACAAGATTGTGTACCACTTTGCTAAATCCTGATTCTGTAGGTTCAGAGAGAACCAGAGCTCTCTGTTCTTTTGGAAATCTCCAGTGTGGTTCTGATAGCCCTATTTGAAAACCACTGATAGGGAGTGTTTGAGTAGTACACAGGGATCTTCGTTTGGAAACATAGCTCACTTAAAATTATCAGGACCCATTCATTTAATATAGTAATAGCTGTGGGGATATGTATACACACACATGTAATCCATATATGTACATAAACTGAATTGCTTTGTGTTAGTAATGGCAGGTAGGAATTTGAAGAGAGTTAACATTATAAAAGAACCTATTCACAGATTGGATGAGATATATTGGTTTAGCGCTTGGTAGATTTATAAAAACCTTAAAATGCAAGCTCATGGATGTAGAGAACAGATTGGTGTTTGCCTAAGGAGGGATTTGGGGTGAATGAAATGGGTGAAGAGATTCATAAGGTACAAATTTCTCTTTCTGAAATGAGTAAGTCATGGGAATATAGTGTACAGCATGGTGACTATAGTTAAGAATACTATATTGAGTATTTGAAAGTAGGAGAGTGGATCTGAAAGTTCCTACCCAAAGAAAAAAAATTTTTGTCACTGTATAGTAATGGATGTTAACTTATTGTGATGACTATTTTGCAGTATAGAGATTGAATCATGTTGTACATCTGGAAGTAACATAATGTTAGTTGTATCTCATTTTAATAAAAATCTTAAAATGCAAATTTGTCTTTACAGTTGGAGTTGTTCGATGTCCAGTTTGTAGCCAGGAATGTGCAGAGCGACACATTATAGATAATTTTTTTGTGAAAGACACTACTGAGGTTCCCAGCAGTACAGTAGAAAAGTCTAATCAGGTAAGTGTATCAAGTCTTGAATCTTTTGCCTTGGTGTAAAAAAAAAAAAGTGTCAAATTAGAACACTATATTTATCAAATGATGTTCTACTTTAAAAGTGTATACATTTATAAAGAATAATGACTAAGCCAACAACTAGACCAGGAGCAGGAACACAGAAATGGAGGTCACATGGAGGGTTTGCAACAGGGGAGTGGGGGGAGGAGAGAAGGAGAAAAGGTACAGAGAATAAGTAGCATAGATAGTGGGTAGAAAATAGGGGGAGGGCAAGAATAGTGTGGGAAATGTAGAAGCTAAAGAACTTACGACACATGGACATGAACTAAAGGGAGGGAATGTGGGTGGGAGGGGGTGTGCAGGGTGGAGGGGAATGATGGGGGAGAAATGGGACAACTGTAATAGTATAATCAATAAAATATAATTTAAAAAATAAAAATAAATGCCAAACCATTAAGAAATATAACAGCCAAAAAGGAAAAAAAATGAATAATTCATCTCAATAATTGAAATAAAACAGTACCCCTGATGGCACCCCTACCTTCCTTATCCTCTCAGAGGAAACTGTTATTCTATATTCAACATTATTTTATTTCATTTCTTTATGATTTTACTGTTGACAATTAGATATTTAAGAGTCCGTCTTTCTGAATTTTTTTCTATTTTGATGATAAGCTCTATAATGATACATATGAAAATTTTCATGTCTTTGATCCAGTATAGCTTCTGCATTTTAAGAAAGTCTTCTATTCTGCATGGTATCTTTTATAAAGCCTCATTTGGTAGCATTGTCCAAGGTGTTGCATCTAGAGATCAAATGGTGTTCTTTCTCTCTTTCTTTCTTTCTTTCTTTCTTTCTTTCTTTTTCTTTCTTTCTTTAAGGTTTTATTTATTTATTTTTTTAGAGGAAGGCAAAGAAAGGTAGAGAAACATCAACGTGCAGGAGACACATTGATTTCACCCACTCCCAACCAGAGACCTGCCTGCATCCAGGCATGTGCCCTGACCAGGAATCGAATGATGACTTTTCGCTTTGTGGGGGGATGCCCAACCAACTGAGCCATACCAGTCAGGGCCAGTGGTGTTTTTCTTTTTTCCCCCTACTTCCATAAACGCATGTACAACATTTCTGTTGGCATCTTACATCTAAATGCCAGGTTAAGTAGCATATTAGTCTGCTTTTGGATCATGATTCATTGATAGTTTGTTTCTTTTGGCAGTTCCTTTAATTTCGAACAGATCTGTGATGGAACTGAATCTGATTATGGGAAAATGATTATTTAAAGTGTAAAATATAAAAAATAATGTTTAGGATTCTTGAGTAATCAGTCACACAGCTAAGTTTCTGTACTTTTCATTTTTAGCTTGTTTCCTCTTGGAACTATAGGAATTTAGGGTTCACTTTAAATGAATATGACCACAGCTAACTAAAAGACCTCTTTTTTTGTTTCAAAAGTATCCACAACTCTTCCTAATGGGAACCTTCATCAAAAGCCAAAACTGAGTTTGGTGCAGGGAATAAACATTTCTAACTGTTGTGAAACCAGCTTTAAGGAATGGAATAATCATTATTTATGTGAGCTGCAGTGTCAAATAAATCCTCTGAAAGTTCCCTTCTGCATACTCACGATTTGAGTTCTGTATTGTAGACTGTCATATCACTTTGGTTTCTATATGATAATTGTTTACATTAGGTGTATTTTGCTAGTGTTATCATAACAGCAATTATAGTTTATCAGGTGAACTCTAGTAGCACATGGGAATGATCAATCCAGAAAATAAAAAAGCAAAGCCACATAAATAATCAACAGGGTAGAGTAGTGCTACAACATGAACTTATGATGATAAGAGATGAGAATTGAAGGGATTCAAATCTAAAGGACAAATTTAAGAGATTGGTTTATGCCTCTTTATAGTCAATTAATTTTCAGTAAGCTTGTTTATTTACTCTTCTGTCACAAAAACAAAGTTATCAATTAATTTAGATATAGAATCCAATAGATATCTCTAATGTTAAGTGAGGATGGTAAGAATATTAAAATTGGTTCAAATAATAAGGTTCTGGTAGGGATATTTTGAGAAGAAAGACTAGAGAGGTGACAATGGAGGATGAATTAGAATTAGGGAGCGCTAGTGAGAGGTAGTGACAGCTGAGCTGGCAGGGTGGTGATAGGGAAAGGAAGGGGGCAGTCACAGTCCGCTCAGGGTGTGATGTACCTGATTGTACGTGGGAGATGGACGAGGCCTCCCTGCCAGGGTTGCGGTTCCTTTCAATACAGATAAGGAGAGCAGGGAAGTAGACGGAGGGAGAGAGTCAGGCTTGAATGTGATGGAGTTTGTCTATAAGACTAAGGTAGAGATGTCATCTGTGGTCACAGTGGAGCTCTGAAGAGTTTTTACATTTTTTCGTGATGGATAATTTCAAGCATTCAAAATGTGACAGTTTAGCATAACAGACAGCCATGCACCCATTACCTAAGTCAATAATTGTCTTATTTTATGTAGGATAACCTGACACTTCCCACTGCCACTAGATTATGTTGAAGTTAATCCCAGGCTTCATATCATCTAACCCATAATTATTTCAGTGTTTATTTCTATGAAAAAAATTTTTCAATAAACATAACCACCATACTAATTTATATGTAAAAATTTATATTCCCTAATATCATCAAACATCCAGACAGTGATCAAATATTTCTATTTGTTGTAGTTTCTTTTTTTAAACAGTGGTTTGTTTCTTTCAGGATCTAATAAGGCCTACATAATGGCATTTGGTTGATTTGCCTCACAAATACCTTTTGTTGCCCCGTCTTGGGTGGCTTAGTTGGTTGGAGCATCATCTAGTATACCAAAAAGCTACAGGTTCAATTCCCAGTCAGGGCACATGCCTGGGTGGCAGGTTTGATCCACAGTTGGGGTGCATACAGGAGGCACCATGTTTCTCTCTCACATTGATCTGTCCCCCGCCTCTGCCAGTTCTCTCCCTCCTCCCTCCCCTTCTCTAGTTCTCTCTCCCTCCTTTCTTCTCTTTCTAAAAGCAATAAACATATCCTTGGTTGAGGATTAAATATATATATATATATATTTAAAAATCTTTTAGTCTCACATTATCCCTTTGTCTCCCTCACTTTCTTTTTCCTCTCTTTTAACATATTTGTTGGATCATCTGCATTGTTAGTTTGATAGAGTTAGCCTTATTCTGAATTTTGTTGACTGTTTGCATTGAGTCATTCGGTGTGCTTCTCCCTCTTCTGTATTTTCTGTAAACTGGTAATACAAATGTAGAGGCTACTATAGATTCAGGTCTCCTTGGGTACAAGGAAGGGCGGGGAGGTGGCATGTGAATATTTTCTCTCATATGTCCATATGTATTTCAGTTGGGAGGCATATGATTGATGTTTGGTTGTCTTTCTCTTTTCTGATGTTTGATGTGGACTCTGTCTAGCAGGGTCCGTATGTTGCGGATGCAATGAACAAATTCACACAGACCACCCAAGTCCTGTGGAGAAAACAGGACTGCGCAGCCACTCTCTCAAGGGGAGAGTGCCTTGACCCTCACCTAGACAGGCTTTTTATTGGCTTTCTAATAGCGTGCATCAAAGAAGGTTCTCATTCATTATGCGTAGGTTTGCTTTAGGTGATTACTTTTTACAGATAGCAATGGAAAGGATGTTACTGATTACTTCTTACAGATTAACAAGGAAAAAATGTTGTGAATGCAAGGGAACGATAAGAGTAATTGGTCTGATTACACTTCAGTCCTTGGGAGAATTAGCACAGACTTCAGGAAGTTACTTTAAAGATACGGAATAAGCATTTACTGCTTCAACTCAGGGTGAGGGATTTTTAGCAAGAGCAAGCCTCAAAGCAGCCTAGGTACAATGCAGGCGTGATCTCCCACGGGAAAGCCGATCCGTGGGTTTGGTGTCCTGCGTGCTGACAGGCACCTATGGGCTTTCCAGTAAGTAGGGCTGGGCTACATTTGCCATTTCACATGCATAGGTTCCCTGCAGATGTTAGTGTCCATGAATGATCATTGCCAAAATTCCATATTTCATTAGGACTTTGTAAAATGATGATATTCTCATTCTATCATTCCTCTTTATTTCATCACTGGAATAGAAAGAGAATTTTCTCTTTTCTTTGGTTAAACAGGAAGGTAAGTTAAACATTGGTTCTTTCTCTTTTGTTACTAATTTTTATAGTAGTGACCTAGTTTCTTAGTATTTTTTTCTGAGGTGACTTATGAGTGGTAGGTGTTTGTGTTTATCATGATAAAATCATGGATTATTAACATAAAATATGTTGTAGTTCTTATTGGCATTCAAATTGTGCCATTTGGCAATGGGAACCTCGCATTGCTTCCTGACTCCTTCTGATTCTATCATCATAGGTGGTCGTTGTCTCCTTTGCTTTCTGTTTTGATGAGATGACTGTTCATGTTCTGTTCTAGACCTGGAACTAGCCATTTCTCCTAGGATCCTTGGTTCCTTTTAATCAGAAGTGGGTTTTTTGGAGACCACAGTTAGGGGCTAGGGATGCTCATCACCATTGGGTTGGTCATTTTTCTATTTCTTTCAGGAGAATGATTTAATGGGTACATTCTACTTTAAAAAGAGAAAGAGAAAATACTTCCAAAGAGTATATAGGTATTTTTAAGTCTAATTTATAATTGTAGGGTTTTATCTTTTTGATTTTATATGTATTTCACTTCTCCAGTACTTGAAATATTGGCTCTTAATTACATTGACATAATTTTTTCCAAATATCTGAAAATAAATATATATTTAGTGATGTATTTATTATTAAATATTAATGTAATATAAAAATATATGTATAAATATATAGTCTTGTTACAGTAGAAACACCCAGAAACTCAGTTCTTCTTACCGATACCATAAAGAATTACAGATTAGTAAGCCTACTAACATACAAACAGAGTTTATTAGTGCTAAGTTCTAATGGGACAGCAAAGGCAAGGGCAGCCAGAACCGGGTGGCCAAAAGAGGTGGCCAGGGACCTGTTGGCCAGAGACCCGTCGGCTAGAAGCTGACTGGCCAGGGCCCACCGTGTGGCAGAAAGAGCCAGGAGGGCCAAGACAGCAAATCATTTGTTCTGAGGACTTACATAGTTGATGGGATGAGGGTGAAGAAGTTACATATTGATTGATGAGTAAAGGTGGTGCCAGCTTTACTGGGGAGATGTGACTACCCAAATGTAGGCATGGAGGTCTATTAGCCCGAATTCTTATCTTACTCCAGATTCTATTTGTTTATTTTGTATATGAAATGGGAGGCAGGCAGTTAATCAAAGTTGTTTAATGGGTTTTTCTTTGGGCCCTGTAGGTCCCCTTCCCTTCCCCCTTCCAGGCCTTGGAATGAATACACAGTCTCAAGGTTTTCCTTTTCCCAGCTAGTGGAGATAATACACAGACTTTCAAGGCCTTCCCTCCTCCTACTACATTATCATAGTTTACTTGTGTTTTTTGGAATGCCTGGCAGTCTTATCTGGTTCTGCTCTGAACCAGGCTTAGGACTACTGGGCAGACATGTCTTCCTTTGCTTTTAGCCTCCTGTATTAAGTTCTTTGTTGGATTGCAATGTTGAGGACCCTGCCTTTATTTCCCTTCTGGCTGCTCATTCTACTGGAACAGTATATAAATTTTATATTATAGGGTATATTAGGACAGGTTTGGTACAATCAAGAACCATTTTTATCTTTTTTTACTTAAATTTTTTATTTTATTTATTTTTTTAGAGGGGGGAAAGAGAGGGAGAGGAACATCAGTGTGTGGTTGCCTCTCCCATGCCTCCAACTGGGGATCTGGCCTGCAACCCAGGCATGTGCCCTAACTGGGAATCAAACTGCTGGCAACTCTTTAGTTCATGAGCTGGCATTCAATCCCACTGAACCATACCAGCCAGGGCCAATTTTTTAAAAAAATACATTTATTTATTTTTTAGAGAGAGTGGGAAAAGGAAGAAGAGGAACATTAATGCGGGAGAGGAACATTAGTCAGTTGCTTCTCATAAACACCCTGACCTGGGTTTGAACCCACAACCCAGGCATGTGCCCTGACAGGGATTCAAACTGGCAGCCTTTCACTTTGCAGGACAATGCCCAACTAACTGAACCACACTAGTCAGAGCCAATCAGGAACCATTTTAATTCATTTTGTAATGTTAATTATTTTTAATTAAAAAAATTAAATTAGTTGACATAATATTATATTAGCTTCAGATGTGTACCATAGTGATTAGACATTTATTCAATTTATGAAGTGATCAGCCTGTTAATTCTGGTACCCATCTGACACCATACATAGTTATTAAAATATTATCAACTATATTCTTTATATAATACTTTACATCCCCATGACTATTTTTATAAATGGCAATTTGTAATTTTTAATTCCTTCATCGTTTTTATACCCAGTCCCCTTACCCCTTCCCATTGGCAACCATAAATTTGTTCTCTATATCTATGAATTTGTTTCTGTTTTGTCAGTTTATTTTGTTTTGATTCTACATATAAATGAAGTTATGTAGTATTTGTCTTTTTCAGTCTAACTTATTTCACTTAGCATAGTAATCTCTAAGTCATCCGTATTGTAGCAAATGGCAATATTTCATTCTTTTTTATGACCAAGAACTATTTTATTGTGTATATGTATCCATCTATGGATGGATAGTTAGGTTGCTTTCATATCTTGGTTATAATAAATTATGCTGCAGTGAACATAGAGGTGCATACAGAATGTATTTTTGAATTAGTGTTTTGGATCTCTTTGGATAAATACCCAGAAGTGGGATTGCTGGGTTATATGGTAGTTCTAATTTTAATTTTCTGAATAGCCTTTATACTGTTTTTCATAGTGGCTACACCAGTTTGCAATCCCACCAACAGTGCAAGAGGGTTCCTTTTTCTCCACATCCTCACCAATACTTATTTATCATTTATTGACACTAACCATTCTGACAGGCATGAGGTGCTATCTTATTGTGGTTTTTAATTTGCATTTCCCTGTGTTGTTGAGTGACGTTGAGCATCTTTTCACATGTCTATTGGCCATCTGTATATCCTCTTTGGAGAAGTGTTTATTCAGGTTCTCTGCCCATTTCTTTAAATTGGATTGTTTGTTTGTTTTGGTGGTGTTGTACAAGTTCCTTATGTATTTTGGATGTTAACCTCTTACTGGATTATCATGTGTGAGTACTTCTCCCTTTCAGTAGGTTGTCTTTTTGTTTTGCTACTTTCCCTCAGTATGCAAAATCTTTTGAGTTTGATGCAGTCCCATTGTTTGTTTTTTCTTTTGTTTCCTTTGCCCAAGAAGACTTTTCCAAACCAATATTGCTAACAGTAACATCAGTGTTTACTGCCTATGTTTTCTTCTAGATTTATAGTTTCAGGTCTTATTTTTAAGTCTTTAATCCATTTTGAGTTTATTCTTATATGTGGTGTGAGAAAGTGGTACAGTTTATTCTTTGCATGCATCGGTCCAGGTTTCCCAACAACGTTCATTGAAGAGACTGTCTTTACCCCATTCTTGCCTCCTTTGTCATGTATTAGTTGACCGTATAGGCGTGGGTTTATTTTGGGGTTCTCGTTTCTGTTCCATTGATCTTTGTTCTTTTTCAAGACCGCTTTGCAAACAAAAACAAAAGGTTGGAGTTATTATAAGATGGGATGGGCCTTATAGAATGTGAGTTTGAAATATCCAGAGAGGAGGAGCTCCTCTTCTTGTGCTGGTCTCTGAGCCTGTGGCCTTAGGAACTCAGACCTCGGAGGGGTAGGAGTAGGCCGATGGTGTTGGTATCTCTAAAGCTCATATCCCTAAAGCTAGTTTTACAAGTACGTATTGGAAAAACTGCAAGCTAGAGCTAACTGTTGCTGTGGGAAGGAGCTGCTGCTGCTAGGGTGAAGCAGCTTTGATTGATGTGATGTTCACAGAAGTAGATAGCAGATGATAAGCCCACCAAGGTGGTCAGGTCCCTTCTTCCCCTGCCATTGTAGCACCACCTATTCTGGGAATCTAATGTGAGACCAGCCTGTAAAACATAAATGTGGCTTGCAGAATAAGTATAGAAGGATAGAGTTGGTGCTGAGAGTAGAAATTATAGAGTTGTTTCTGTCAAAACAGAAAGCAAGAAAGAGAGTAAGACTGCATGTATGCACTGGAGATACTTAATCTTCATCTTTTAAAGTTACTTGAAGTAAATGATTATTCTATCTATGGTTAAGCTGCCCACTTGATAGGTTCATTTGTTTCATTTTACTTTTGATGTTTAGGGATTTAATTTTTTAATTTAAATTTGTATAACTACATATAAAACATTTATATAGTTCTAAAGTAAAACCTGTAACACAGGGTATATTCAAAGAACTCATCTATTCCATCTCATCTACCCATCTGCCTTGTTTATTCTCTACCTTATAGGTAACCATTTAATTTCTTTGTTTATCCTTGTATTTTTAATATTTTGTATAACATTTTAAGTAATTTTATATGTTTTAAAAATGTAAGCAAACAAGTCATCCCACCCCAACTGCATCTTTTCTTAGATAAGCAGTGGCATGCTAGGCTTTTTCCCTTTGCTTTTTAAATTTTACTTTATGTAGTACTAGAGATCCCTCCCTAGCAGTATATATAGAGATCCCTTATTCCTTTTTGTAGCAGTGTGCAGATTCGGTTTTAGGAAAACGTCCTTATAGAGGTGACAGTTGAAGCTAAGGGAATGGGTGAGACCAGTCTCCACATCTAACAAAAATCTGCAGAATTAAAGGGAAAAGAGTGGTAGAGGGATTTTAAGGGGCATTCAGAGAGATAAGAGGATCTGGAGGTTTCAAGGAATCCAGATGTTTTCTGGGAAGTTGGAATCAGTGGCATTAAATGCTGTTAGAAAGGTTGATGGTAAGAGCTGAGAAAAGGCAGGTTTGGGTTAATAGAAATGTTACCCAAGTATTTGGAATTTGGCTAATGTAAACCACTGACTGAGGAGGAGAGTTTCTCCCCCAATCACTAGTGATGCCATGAAGACTACTGATATGTTGGGCAACTCAGGGAATACCATGTACACAGTTACACAAGCTGGAGACATAGGGGCTATCTCTTCTTTACCTCCCGTATGCTGTCCATTCTGCACACCAGTCTGTTTCACTTTCTAAATCTCCTTATTCATCTCTATGTCCACCCACTCTCACCTAAACCACTGAGAAAGCCTACTTGTCTCTATGCCGAAGCACTTGCTCCTTTTCTAATCTCTTCTCTCCATTGCAGTGGCAGTGAATTTTTAAATGCACGTTTTGCCGTGTCATTCATTTACTTAAAAGCTTTTAGGAGACATCTTTAGACAGAGACCAAATTGTCTTGTGATCCTGCTTGATCTGGCTCCTGCCTGCCTTGCCACCAGCCGCTTCTCCTGCCAGTCTTCCCCTGGATCTCTCCATTTCAATCCCACTGGTTTTCTGTCCTTTCTTTGAACATGCTGCATGCTGTTCTTGCTGGAGGCTTTTCTACCTGTTGTTCCCTCTGCCCAAAAGGTTTGCCATCAGTAATTGACAACTCAGTTTTTCATATCTTGGTGTTGATATGATCTCCTTAGAGAAATCCTTGCCTGGATAATGTCTCCTCTCACTTTGCCCATCCCTCCAACCCCGCTAAAATGAGATCAGTTTATTCCATCATGTGTTGTTAATAGCTTCTTATACTTTTTCTTTAGGGCACTTCTCAATTTGTAGTTATGTACATGCATTAGTGTGATTATTCCTATAATGTTTGTCTCACATTTAATCTTCACAACTATTCAGTAAATTCCACATTACTACCCTCATTTTAAACATGAACAATCTAAGTAAACTGACCAAGACTACCCCAGCTGGTAAGTGGAGGAACTGGGATTTGAACCCATATCCCATCTGTGAGATTGGGTATCATAAGAGCCTGTTTCCTTTGCCTTATTGTTGTATCCTCAACACTTAACCTAGTGCCTGGAATATTTGCTATAATGAACTAAGGACAGTGTCTTTATATTTCCATTTCATATGTTTATAATTTAAAACATAATATCACTTGAAATTTACAAACCCTGTTAAGAAGATAAATGATAGAGTCATGTGTGGTTGTATCATTTACATATGACTAGTGGTGTGACCAACCTTTCATTTTTTTGCAAAAACTGATGTGATATCTTTCTTTTATTAGGTATGTACAAGCTGTGAGGATAATGCCGAAGCTAATGGGTTTTGTGTAGAGTGTGTTGAATGGCTCTGCAAGACATGCATCAGAGCTCATCAGAGGGTGAAGTTCACAAAAGACCACACTGTGAGACAGAAAGAGGAGGTCTCTCCAGGTAATGAATTCATTCTGTTAATCTCTTTTTTCTCTCTCCCTCCCACCTTCTTTTCTTCCTTCCTACACTGACATGTTTTGATATACTTATAAGCATTAAATAAACTCTTGTTTTTATAAAACAAAGAGGTCTGAAGTGTTGAAATTTGAGTACTTACAAATATCGGTAAGTGTGAACAGAAATACATTCCTTTTGCTTTAGAGTCATACTTCCAATCCACCTTTCCTCTAAGTGCCATAATTTGGTGTGAATGTGTAGCAGATGAAAAAATAAAGTTGCTTTTTAAACTCACTTTCTCTCATATTCTATTTCTAAAATGACTAGCTTAAAAAAGTTTTATACCTCTTTCCCTCTGATATGCTTGTATTAAACCTGTTTTGTGATATTTGACATGTAGATAACTAGAGCTTTGCTTTTTATAATAAATATGGTTACAGGGTTTTTAGTGTGTTGCTTATATTGTAAAGTTCACAAATACTTTTTTAATTGTAAAAATGCGTAACTTAAAATTTGCCATTTTAATCATTTTTAAGTATACAGTTCAGTGGCATCAGTTGCGCTCCGTGTTGTGTAGCCATCACCACTGCCCATTGCCCATGCACCTCTGCCCGGCCCCTGCTGACCTCTAATCTGTCTATGAAGTTGCTTGTTCTATGTATTTTATGCAAGTAGAATCATACAGTATTTGGCCTTTGGTGTCTGGCTTATTTGACTTTTCACAGTATTTTCAGGGTTCATTCATATTGTAGCATTTATCAAGATTTTGTTCATTTTTATTGATCATTAATGTGTTTTTGTTTAAAAAGTTATTTTTCTGTTCTCTATTCATTGAGTCAACCAGTATTTGTATGCTTATTCTATATATTCCTGGAACATTGCTAGGTACTAGAGATGAAAATGTACGTAAAACAGATAACTTCCTACCTGTAAGGAGTTATTTAGTCTGATGAAGATTATGAACAAATTAGCAAATATAGTTTGGCCTCATACGTTCTATGGGAGCACATGAAAGGAGTGAGTACCAAACTCAGATCTGGGGATTTAGGTTGGAAGCCAAATCTGAGGCTTCAAGGATAAATAATTCATCACATGAAGGTGAGGAGTGGGGAAAACTGAAGCATACACACAGATGTCCAGAGGAGGAAGGCTGAGTGTAGCTGGTGAGTAAGATTCAAAAGGACAAGTGGTAAGAGTTGAGGTTAGGAGTCTGGAGACACAGGGAAAGGGACTATAATTTCTGAGGACACTGATAGAGAAAAGACACAAAAGAGAAAAAAACAGGTATTGATTCAGGTATATTTAGTAATTAGTGCTAGAAAGACTTCTGTTGTTTTTTGTTTTCTTTTTTTTTTTCCACCTTGAACCCAACCATCTGTTAAAAAAGAGAGCAGGAAATGGAAATAAAAGATAACAAATAATGGAGAATATTTGAAGTAACTCCAGTTGAAAGAGAGCTCCAGCTTCGGAAATAGGGGGATTGCTTGGTAGCATCAAGATTACATTTGCTGTGTCCACCTTAAAGTGTCCTCCCTCGGACCACAGCAGTCTGGTTGTGGATATAGAGAAGAATCGAGCTAGATAAGGATTATCAATAAATCCTTGGGGTTTAGGTGGACATGTGTTCCAAAAGTTCAACAGGATAAGAAATTTAGACAGATACCTGCATTGGAATGAAGAATTTGGGGATTTTAACTCATAAAGGAAGTGAGGTTGATAGTATCGCTTGATAGGGTAAAAGAAATGTTTAGGACTGGAGGTACTGATGGAATACAGTGAGAGTAGTTAACCAAGAATCGGATGGTTAGAAAGAAGTTATTAGAGTAGGGTGTTTGAATTGTGATTCTAGAAATCCAGAACAGTTCTGGACAACCAAAACTCTAGTGTGGGATCATGATGTACTTAAATGGAATAAGTAGCTATGAAGTACAGGTTTCTGGAGATGAGCAAGTCTGAGGGGCTTGTCTTTATGTGGTAATCTATGTAGATTTCTGACTCATCCACAATGATAAAAAGACTTAGTCCTAGGAAGATGACTATGAATCAGGATTTAATTCTTTAGTAAATAAAGGAAGTCTGTAATTGGGTGATATGTCCTAATTATCTAAATCAAAAGCTTTATAAATATTTCTGTACAGAAGGTACAAACCAGGATGTGTCAAGCCAATTAAGGATGTATGGTCACCCTATCAACTATGATGCCCAGGTCAAATGACCATCCAGAAGGATGCAGGGGAGATTTTCAAATTAGGAATCTGGAGCCATCATCAGGTTCCTGGAATTCTTGTAGAGCATTTGGCCCTATCGGAAATGTCTGTGAGCATATTTGGTCCTGTCAAAAACACCTACACTTAGAAAATGTCCCTGAGTTCAAATATCCCATAACATTTATGCTTTTGATTTATAGAATCAATACATTAAAAACTCACGTTTTATTGATTTAGTAGGTATATTGCCAATAATAATCCTTCTTGCTTCAGTAGCCTGGATGGTAATGTCATGTGGCAAGGGCCAAATATCACAGACCTTTGGAGTAGATGGAATGTCTCAGCGGGCATTTTGGACAGGACCAAATGTCCACTGATCACTGGGATTAATTTCATTTAGTTTTGATGTGCTGTGCTTTTAGTTTACTTTTTCATTGTTGCTAGTTTTCTCTACCTGTTTATTTTCCTTTTTTCATTCTGAATTTTATGTATTTTTATCTTTTTAATCTTGACTAGATAGTAGGTTGTCTTTGTTGTTTTTAATAACCAGAAAAATAGTTCTTAAATTTAATTATCTAATTATCCATTATATATTTTAGCTCATTTTATCTTTAATTCCTTTCAGTTTATCTTAGTTTTTAAGGTTCTATTATTAATTTCTTTGAGATAAATACTTGGTATTTACTTTCATTTTTTTAAGAATTATAAGTGTTTAAAGCGTGACTTACAACTTGCCACTTCAATTTCTCACTTTTTTTTTTAAGATTGTCTACATTTATGGTTACACAACAATTGGGGATTTATGAATTTTTTTTTGTTTGCTTTTTTCTACTTTGGTAGAATATAAAGTGATGATACGAAAAGATGTTCATGATGTCTATTAAATGCAAAAAGGAAGTTGCTGGACAGTGTGATTATTTTGAACCCAAGAATTCATTAAAAGAAAAAAAAATTTTCCCATTGCTTGGGTTTTGTTTGGTTTCAACTTTACAGTTTTATTATATTATTATCAGCAAATGTGAGTCTGTTAACTCATTCTATTTGCTGAAATTTAAGGATTTTGTAAATGTGGATAATATATTAAAATAAATTGCAGATAAATGAAATTATATAAAGAACAGAAACCAGATGAGCTTACCATATGAGGGTGGGAAAACTAAAAATTTTTATCTAGAAAGGGGAAAGACTTTTTAGAAGCTGTTTTAAAAAACTAAAGCCGTAAAATATACAAATGAATAAATTTTTCTATTAAAGATTTTAAGGAATGTGCTTGGAAAAAATATTAAATGTGTTTACAATTTGATAAGAAAGAAAATTGGACAGAAAAATAAATAGAGGTTATAAATAAGCAAGTCTTAAATGCAAATGGTTGGTGAATGTATCAAGTTGTTTCATCTCAAGTTATTAAAGAAATGTATCTGAGGTTTGTGAAATCTCTCCTTTTTCTTATAAAATTGGTGAAGGTTAAACATACTGAGAAAGCCTCATTAGGAAGCTAATAGCTAGTTTACACTGGTAGCAGTACAAATCAGTATTTTGTAGGACCGATATTTCGGATGACTGTTTCATTACATGTATATAAATTTCCATTTGGTCCAACAATTCTGTTACTAGGAATATGTCTTATGGAGACATTCAATGATTTATGCATTTTATTTATTTTAGCATTTTTACACAATATTGAAAAATGAGAAATATTCAAATGTCCACTCACAGATGGTATATCCATTTGGTGGAATACTATACAGTTAATAAATACGTACATGTATTTACTAAAACAAAAAGGTATAAAAGATAGAGTTAAGTGAAAAAAGTTTACAAGACAGCATATGTAGTGCCATTGTTTTTAATTTTATAAAATATCCACTAGTATATGTACTGTATTTTTCGGACCATAAAATGCATCTAGATTTTAGAGGAGGAAAGTAGGGGGAAAATTTTTGAAGCAAAAAATGTGGTAAAATATTTAACATAAATAATATATTTCACCAATGTAAATTTAAAGCTACATTCAGACTATAAGACACACCCACCTCTCCTTCCAAATTTGGGGGGAAGGTGCATCTTATAGTCTGAAAAGTACAGTAGTTACATACATTGAAAAACATCCAGAGGAATACATACCAGGTTATTAATAGTGCTTATCTCTGGAAGTGGGATTATTTCTCAAATGTTTGGATTTTATACTTATTAGTGAGATAACTGGTGTTTACTGTTTGTTAAATCATTATATTCTGATATTTTCTGTTTAACATAACATAAGCATTGCCTAGTTTTATCCCTGGTCTGGTTAACTATTGAAAAGTTACATGGATGACTATAATATCATAATAAAAACTTCATGGTTATTTCTGTGTTAATGGGTATCCTTTTTTAGGATTTTTGCAAAAGGGAGGAAATAATTTTTGTTTTACCACATCCTTATTATATTTTCTGAATTGCATTTTAAAAAATTTCTTATTTGGAATAAAAATATCAAATTGCTTCACACTTATTTGGGCTATTTAGACTTTTTAATTTTATAAAGCATATTTTTAACTGAATATTTTCTTTTTTCCCTGAATTAATTCGAATTTATACATTGCAAAGTGAAAAGCTCATTTATATTTCTTTCGAAATGCTGAACATATGTAACATTTTAATATCTGTAAAATCTAGTGGTAGTGATATTGTTGATGAAACAATTTGTAGCTCTTTCATATCTCAGTGAATTTAAATTTAAACATCGTAATTATTTACTATTCAGTTATATTAACTTTGTTTTTTTGACTCCCATTGTTTCCACAGAGGCAGTTGGCGTGACCACTCAGAGACCAGTGTTTTGTCCTTTTCATAAGAAGGAGCAGCTAAAGCTTTACTGTGAAACGTGTGACAAACTGACATGTCGGGACTGCCAGTTACTGGAACATAAGGAGCATAGGTACCAGCATCTTTCGTCGTATACATGAGTTTATAATGCAGCTTTATTGAGACTAGAGGGTTGCTGGCACCCAGCCAAATGACAGTCCACAGGTGGTGTTTTATTCAGCCAGCAGTATGTTGGGCTATTCAGGAATATTTCAGCTTTGGCCCTGTTGACATTTTAGGCCAGATAATTGTTTGTGGGGGCTGTCCAGTGCTTTGTGTGGTATTTAGCTTCATCTTGGACCTCTATTCACCAGATTCCAGTAGCATCCTCGTAGTTGTCACAACTAAAAATGTATTCAGATATGGCCTTGGGAGCAAAATCACCCTGAGCTAGGAACTGCTAGCCTACATACTGTTTTAAAATGTGGAACGTAGTCCTGCCTAGCGTGGTTCAGTTGGTTGAGTGTCGTCCTGCAAGGTGAAAGGTTTCCAGTTCAGTTCCCGGTCATGGCACATGCCTGGGTTGCAGGCCTGATCCCCAGTCCAGGGGCATCTAGAGGCAACAGTGTTTCACACATTGTTGGCAACACATCTCACACATCCATGTTTCTTTCCCTCTTTTTCTCCCCCCCTTCACTCTCTAAAAATAAGTAAAATCTTAAAATATATGCAATGTAAAATAAGATTATACATTTACAAAAACTGGACCTTTGTATTTTGAGAAAATGGAAGCTGTTGTATCCCTGGACTCCTTGCACTTTCATGTGAGCATTTGGCTGAAATTGACTTTAGTGCTCCTTGGAATAAAGCATGCCTTTTCCAGTTCATCTTATTTCCTACTAAAGCTTACTTTTTTTGTTTTTCTAAAAGGCGAAAGATTTATTTGCTCTAAAGAAAAACCAGAGTGTTAAAGCTTACTTTTAAATCTAAAGTCATTTGAGTTAGTAACCACTGATTTAAACAGTCAGAATCTGATTAACTTACACATACATAATTGCTTAAAATGGTCTAGGCTCCTAATAATGGCAGACTGGGTAATTTGGATCAACAGTCCCAGTGAGGATAGAAAACTTGGACTAAATACAGAATCATTCATAAGAAATTTTAGAGCTCAATTTTAAAGAATTGTTGCACCAGGATTGGGTTGGAGTGGGGACAGAGAATGGTAAGGGCTTTTTTCTGCTTTGAGGCATTGGCATAGAGATTGAAGAGTATTTTATAATAGGGTCACCAGGCTGGGAAGACAGTAATTGGAGTTCAGGGGGTCGAAGTCTTCTCCTTGCCTTGAGCTGGGACCCTGAAAGTCTACACTATTATAGTAAAGATGAACTATCTAGTTAAGTAGCTTCCTCACAGGGTCTAAAGCTTAGCATCAAATCTTCTCTGTACTCAAAGTTGGATTAAATTAAAAACATATTTCTGGTTCCCCAAGGTACCTAGTAGAATCAAATACGGACAGATCTTCCCTGGAGAAAGAAAACATCATTCTAGGCCTCAAACTTAGTTAATAAAGAATTTTGCAAAATGGTTCAGCCAGTACATAATTAAAGATAACCAAGTATGCTAGGAGATAATACAATATGAACAAAACGTGTAGTAGATAACAAGGAACAGTATGAAAATGCCTTCAGAGCTGCATCTTACATTGAAGATAAGAGACAAAATGGAAAAATCTGGGTAGAGGACTGAAAAAGAATGAAAAGGAAAAGTCTAGAACTGAAAAATTAGAATAACTGAAATTAACTCAATAGAGAGTTTAGTAGCAGATTTGATGTAGCAGGAAATGAAAATTAATGAACAAGAAGGAATTTAAGAAAATTTCCAGACTGAAGCATGAGAAACAGGAGAATGCACAGTAGAAGAGGGGTAGACATGATAGAACGCAGGGTGTAATTGGATTCTAAGAAGGAGACAATGGGAAGGAAGTGACATTTGAGAATGGAATATAATGGCTTAGAACTTTGTAATACTGAAGAAAGACATCTAGTCCATATTTAAGAAGCTCTATCACCCTCCCCTGCAAGATAATTTAAAAAGTACTTTTTTAAGAGCAAAAAGAAAGTAACAGCAAAACTAAAATTCTGTGTACCCAGCATACATACTCAAGAAGCTTCATGAGTAAAAAACATTTTCAGACAAAATAAACTGGGAGAATATATATCTGGTAAACCCTCACTCCAATGTACACTTTGGGCAGAAGAAAAAGGGTAAAGTGATGCATGGTAGAATGAGAGCAGTTAAAATAAGCATGAGTAAATCTAAATGTTGACTTACACAGCAGTACAGATGTCTTGTTGGTGCATATCATGTGTGTTGTGTGTCAGACAATAGACATGTTAGGAGGCTAATGCATAATTGAGGATGAGGGTGAAAAAGTGCAAATCAGTATTAGACGATAAGTCAAAATCTGCATTTTGTAATACCTAGAGTAGTCACTGAAAGAATAGTAAAAATGTAAAAGGAGAGAATGGAATAATTAATAATCAGTTAAAATGCAGGTCAAAGAAAGAAAAAGCAACAAAACCGATAGGATTTAATAAGGACCTTACATGCTGATAGATTTATAAATGTATTTGTAATTATAATAAATGTAAATGGATAAAGTGTTCCAAATTAGATTTCAGGCTGGATAAGAAAATATAGAAAGTCTGCTATTTGCTTTTTATAAGAGAAACATCTAATCTAAAACCTCCTACATATGTAAAAAAAATAAATAACGGGAAAAGATGTACCATACAAACACTGACCAAAGGCAAGCTGGCATAGCAGACAAAGCTCATTACTTGAAATAAAGGGGGAACTTTATAATGATAAATGGTTTTCTTCATCTAAAAGACAACAGTTCTAAATTTATGCCCCATAACCTTAAAATACATAAAGAAAAGCCCGCTAGCTGCTATCTTGTGTTCCTGCATGTGTGCTTGTTCCTAGCTGCTCTGCCCAAGACCCCTTGTGCGCCAGCCCTGGTGCCCCACTCGGCCCCATTTCCTCTTCTGCAAGATGAAAGAAACCGTCATGAACCAGGGGAAACCTGCCAAACTGCAGGCAAGAGTGCACATTGGTGGGAAATAGTTTCTTAGAATGTTCTTCAGAGAGGCTTCTCTGGAAGCCAGGTACCTGTGTGGCCACTTCAAGGGAGCTGCTTGTAGAAAGAAGGAGGGTGGTACACAGAACACCTACAGCAGATGATAAAAAATGTCTTCGCTTCTTCCTAAAGAAGTCAGCGATAAACAGTATCTCTAGTAAAGAAGTGAACATGTTCACAAACCAAGGAACAGTGATCACTTGAACAGCCCTACAGTTTGGGCATCTCTGGCAACGATCACTTTGACTTGCACAAACCACACTGAGACAGAGTAGCTGACAGAAACGCTGCCGTGGATGGAAAAGCACCACTTGCTGGTGGAGAGGAGGATGATGGTGAAGTTCTAGATCTTGTGGAGAATTTTGACTCATGTAACTCATATATCTAAAGAATAAAGGATAAATTATATAACCATCTCAGTAGAAGCAAAAGAAATGTGAAATTAAAAATATCACCCACGATGAAAAATCTTAGCTAACTTAGGAGTAAAGGGAAATTTCCTAAACTTGATCATGAAAAGAACTAATAAACATTGTAATGGAACATTGAAAGTTTTTACTTTGAGTTTAGGAAGAAGATAAAGGTAACCATTTTGACCATTTCATTTAACATTATGGTGTACTAAGATCACAAACAATGTAGTAATGAAAAAAATTTAAGATGAAAGCCTTGTTACCTGAGAAGGAATTCAGAAGGCCATGGTTCACAAATATGATTATGTACATAGGAAATCCAATAGAATTATTATGTGTCTTTTTTCCCTAACTCTAGCAGCCCTGTTTATGATACTTAAATTACACTTTTAAATCAAATTATGTAAAATACTATATTTTGTACATTTTATGAAAAACTTAAACTTTTCATGTGTATCTTCTACATCATTGTCTAGTTCTCTAGAGATATTCTTGAGTCATCTTAAATTTTTTTGTCAGAGGTTATCATCCTCACTTCTATGTTAAATATTTTAAAGTGCCTATTGTTTAAAAGTGATCTTAAAAAGGTTTATAGAGGACTTCTGGCCAAGATGTAGATACTAAGTTCGGTTGTGCCTCCTCACAACCAAAATATAGGACAACAAAAATTTAGAAACAAAAAAGCAGAACTGACAGAAAATTGAACTGTACAGGAAGTTCAACAACCAAGGAGATAAAATAGACTCATTCATCCATACTGGTAAGAGGGGCGGAGTTGTTGGCTGCTGCAGAGGGGTCACAGCAGGGAAAAGCGGTGGCTGGCAGATCCCAGGCACAGGGTGGCAGCTGGCAGACCCAGTGAGGCACGCAAGGTGGCTGGCTGACCACCGCAGTCACGCATTCGTATGCAGATAAATTGGGAAACTGGGGAGCAAAACAGACCATGCAACGCAGGGCCCTAGCGCCGGGAAATAAAGCCTCAAACAACGATTGAAAACACCTGTGGGGTTGAGGCAGTGGGAGAGATTCCCAGCCTCACAGGAGAGTTCCTTGGAGAGCCCCACAGGGTCTGGGAACATACACAAACCCACCCACCTGGGAATCAGCACCAGAAGGGCCAAGTTTGCTTGTGGGAAGGGCAGAAGAGACCGAAATCCGAGAGTGGAGCAAACCCCATTGTTCACTCTCTGACCCCTCCCCTACATACAGCATCACAACCCAGAGACTGGGTTGCCCCGCCCTGGTGAACACCTAAGTCTCTGCCCCTCATAGGTAACAGGCATGACCAGACCCTACCCCCCCCAAAAAAAAAAACAAAAAACAAAAGAACGGATCAAAACCCCAGAGCAAATATATCTAAGCAACTAAGAAATAGCCAACCTATCAGATCAACAGTTCAAAGCACTGGTGATCAGGATGCTTACAGAATTGGTTGATTTTGGTGGCAAATTAGATGAACAAATGAAGGCTACAATAAGTGAAATGAAGGAAAACACACAGGGAACCAATAGAAATGGGAGGAAAACTGGGACTCAAATCAATGGAGTGGACCAGAAGGAAGAAACAAACATCCAATCAGAAAACAAGGAAGAAACAAGAATTCAAAAAAATGAGAAGCTTAGGAACCTCCAAGACATCTTGAAAAATCCCAACATCCAAATTATAGGGGTACCAGAAGGGGAAGAGGAAGAGCAACCAGTGGAAAGCTTATTTGAACAAATAATAAAGGAGAACTTCCCCAATCTGGCAAAGGAAGTAGACTTCCAGGAAGTCCAGGAAGCTCAGAGAGTCCCAAAGAAGGTGGACCCAAGGAGGAACATACCAAGGCACATCATCATTACATTAGCCAAGATTGAAATGAAGGAGAGAATTCTAGAAGCAGCAAGGGATAAGGGCACAGTTGCCTACAAAGGAGTTCCCATCAGACTGTCAGCTGATTTCTCAAAAGAGACCTTCCAGGCAAGAAGAGGCTGGAAAGAAGTATTCCAAGTCATGACAGTCAAGGACCTACATCCAAGATTGCTCTATCCAGCAAAGTTTTCATTTAGAATGGAAGGGAAGATAAAGTGCTTCTCAGATAAGGTCAAGTTAAAGGAGTTCATCATCGCCAATCTCTTATTATATGAAATGTTAAAGGGTCTTACCTAAGAAAAAGAAGATAAAAAATATGACAATAAAAAGATAGCAAACAGGTATTAACTACCATACCAAAGCCAAAAGCAAACTAAGCCAACAGCTAGAACAGGAGCAGAAACAGAGAAATGGAGATCACATGGAGGGTTAGCAACAGGGGAGTGGGAGGAGGGGGAAAAGGTACAGAGAATAAGTAGCATAGACAGTGGGTAGAAAATAGACAGGGGGAGGGCAAGAACAGTGTGGGAAAAGTAGAAGCTAAAGAACTTATGACACATGGACATGATCTAAAGGGGGGAATGTGGGTGGGAGGGGCGTGCAGGGTGGAGGGCAATGAATGGGGAATAGGACAACTGGAATAGCGTAATCATTAAAATTATTTAAAAAGGTTTATAGCATCAAACATAATTATGAAATTGTAAAATAGTTAATCTGCTTAAATATCTATGATTACTTCTTGGCAGGTCTGCCAAGTGAGCTCTGTAAGCCTCAAACTATGATGATGGCTATGTACCTTTCTCAGATTTTCAAAATAATATAAAGTATTTTTGAATAATATCTGTGGGAACTCCCTTTCTGAAGGGATAGTTCTAAGAGGGAGGGTAAGACCTGCCTTATAGAGATGTATTTGGTATTTTAACTGATTGTTTATATCCTTTATAACTCTTACTATCTTAAGTAGTTTTCTGTTAGTTTTTTGTTTGCTTTGGAGCCTTTCCTCATTTTACATAGATGTGTTCATGTGAAATAATTTATTTGCTTCTTCAGATACCAATTTATAGAAGAAGCTTTTCAGAATCAGAAAGTGATTATAGATACACTAATCACCAAATTGATGGAAAAAACAAAATACATCAAATTCACAGGAAATCAGATCCAGAACAGGTAAATATACATTTATGGTATTATAACAAGTCATCTTTGTATAATGTGTTAAGTATACTCACTTTTAGAACACTTTTTTTTAACTCTTGGGGAGGTAGATCTAAGTAAGCTGGTAGATGGCTCTAGTGACAAATACTTGATCATACTTCCAGAAACTTGAGGTTTCTGGAGAGTTTCTATTTAAAAGCATCTTTTCCGCCATGAAATTTTAAAACTGTTGTGATAATAAACTGCATTTTATAGCAGTTCATTTAAGGTATTGATAATTCATCATTATTGGTGTTTTTTAATTTTAAAGGAATGTTAGGATTTAAACATAAAATTAACTTCTCCCAATGTTGTAAAATATTTTAACACTTGATTATATACATAAAAGTTATTTTAAGAATTGCTAATCTGTGAGATGCCTGCTCTGGGCTGTCATCTTTTAACTGCAATGAATTACAGATTTCGGACCAGGACAACAGGGATTATTAAACTGTTTCACACACCTTCTATTCTTCATCATATACATATACATACATATATACATACATATATACATACATATATACATATACATATACGTATACATATACATATACATACAGTTTCTACATATTACCCATTATATTTTGTCCTCCAGAGGAAGATATCATCAGCTATCCAAGGCTCGTGTCTCACAATTCAGTGTGATTGGACGAGCAAACCACTGACCTCTGTGAAGAAGAGGGAGTTAGTCTAGCTCCCTTTTTTTTTTTTAATCGCATTTAGGGCACACACTGACATTTTGCAACCTGTACAACACCTATGAAATTCCATGTCCCCTTCCTTTTGTTATTTTGCATACAGACATAACATGCCTCTGACAAAATAAATCAAGAAATGCTTATTAGAAAGAGCCTGAATGAGAGAGGCCTCACGGGGCATTTGAGTTGTGTAAGCCTTTTGTGGTTCATCTTTCATGAGATTGACCATACACTATTATTCTTATACTTTTGGAACATGACTAAGGTTGGGCATTTGGGAATTTTTCCAAGGAAGTCTTCAGTTTACCTGACTGAACAAAAAGATTCTTTAATTAACTTTTCTTGATGCCCCATTATTATTATTATATCTGTTCATTGTTATATATTGTGGTAGAAACAGTTTTAGTGTGGATCTTTTAGTTGTTATTCTTGTCAGCTCTAGTTTCATTTTACCTTTCTCTTTCATGTAACAACTATAGTTAACCAAAAACTATTTCCCTTACTATGTTTTAATCACAATACTGTACTTTCTCAAATAGAGTAATTGGCATGTGTAAAAATTTTTGTAACCAAGTAATTGAAAACATGTAATGAATATTTATAGAAAAAGGAGAGATAATTACAGTCATTTCTACCATCTAGTGGCAAGTGGTAGCAATTGTAAAATTGCTAATTTTATGTGACAGATTTCCCCTTGATGAAATTTGCCCTTTTGACTTTTTCTTACTTGTTCACAATGTATATAGTATGAGCTCTGGGCCAGATTTCACCTTTTTTATTAACACGTGGATGTCCATGTGTTTGCACACCATTTGTTGCTGTCGAGTTGCCTTGGCACCTTCGTAGAGCGTCAGCTGACCGTGTGTGTGTGAGGATATTTCTGGACTCGATTCTGTTCCATTGTGTTTTTCTTTTTTGCCAATGCCCCACTTTCTCCATGACTGTGGCTTTTTTAATAGTAAGTTGTAAAATCAGATACTGAGAATTCTTCAAATTTATCTTTTTACCTTTTTGTAAGTGGTTTAAGCTGTTTTTACAAAGTAGTGCACTATTGTGTGGAAGGATTTTGGTTTTTGAAGTGGGGATAAAAATGAAAGAATCTTTGGATTAGTGTTAATTTCTTACATCTTTACAGCCTACCTGATCATAGAAGGATTAAATGTACTAGACTGACTGTGCAAACACGGCACTGGCTGTTCTTTTTTCATTCTGTTCTGCCGCCATGAGGGTTTAAATTAGTTTCTTTAACCCTATAGCCAGTATTGATGTCAAGTAATTCTCTTGAAGAATTTACAGCAGAGAATAAAATCTTTGCCCTTTTGGTCTTAAGTTTTGGAGGGTGATGATGGGAAGCGTGGATGAAAGAAAAGAAATTTTTTATTTATCTCGTAATATTTGGTGGGTGCCCCATTATTCTTTCCTGCTTCTGTTATATTCTGCTGTGATGCTGTGTATTTTCTTTCTGTCCATCTCAACTTCTATGAAAACAGCATTTCCATTATTTCTAATTAAAGGAAAAAGTGTGGTTGGTAGTTGATTAAACATAAAATAGTTGCTTGGCTGCTTACAGACAAGTGTGTTATTAAAAGTAACAAACTACTATTGTCTTTTTGCTGCTTCTGTTCGGGTACAGTGGACAGTGTAGTAGTTCACATGACTAAATAAGAGTGACACATGCACCCTCTTCTTCTTAGTTTACGTGAATACAATAGAACTCTTTCAGAGTCATTGTTTTCTGTCTTGTTTATTAATCTTTTTTTTCTCTCCTTTTAGGCTGAGTATTGATTTTCTTGGGTGTCATCATAATCTTTCCAAACCATATTTTCTTAAAATGTGTTTATTCTCTTACAGTTGTATCCACTTTGACTTTAAGATTGAATTAAGTGGCTATGTCTTTCAGAAGAATTGTATTTCTGTTGTCTTCAAGAAAGTCAATTTACTCAGAAGGATCCTTAGAAATAGCTGAGCTTTTAAGTGTTGAAAACATTTTAGTCTGATGTAGACCTTAAAAAATCAATTTTAAATATTGTAAAACAAATTTTCTGCCTTAGATCTTGCCCTCCTTTCATTTAATTTTCAGGATAATTGAAGTAAATCAAAATCAAAAGCAGGTGGAACAGGACATTAAAGTTGCTATATTTACTCTGATGGTAGAAATAAATAAAAAAGGAAAAGCTCTGCTGCATCAGCTTGAGGTAAGTTACTGTTAACGGGACGGTCAGTTATAATGATTTAATTTGGTTCCACATGCATTTGTAAATTTGAAATCTCAGCCTCTTTCATTTATTTGTTTTATGATTTAATAGTATTTCTTCTCCATTCTCTTGTTTTCCTTTGCCAGGCTCTACATTGTCAAGCTGATGAGTTATGACTTTGTAAAAACAGTAGGAATGCTTTTTCTTGAATGCTAGTCTTTATAGTACTGAAAAATTAGAGCAAAGCTACATTAAGAGAGTTTAACTGAGGGCACATAGGAATGGGCGTTGTCTAGCAAAAACCAAACTTAGTTAATAGTATCCATGAGTTGGACTATTTATGGAAAGGATGGAAGAGACATTTATTCTGGTATATCCAGTAATAATTTTTTTAAACCAAATCTTATGATGGTATTTTATAGATTGTAATTCTTTGTTCTTTTTCAGTAGATTTCCAAATACAGTAATTCTGAGTGAGAGAATTTAAGCATTTTTTGAGCTTTTGACATACCCCATAAGGTAAATGTAGATAACTGAATTATTAGAAATCTTTGTGTGAAGTGTTAATGATCAAAAACTCAGCTGAGTAAATTTGAAGATCTATTTATTAAGCAAATGCATGAATCTGACAGCGTTCCATCTAGCAAGGAGGGAGATTTCCCCCTAGGAATGTCTCCGTTCTTACTGTTTACTTCATAGTCAAACATAGTGCCTTGCTTGCTGGAGGAGCTCTGCAAATGCTGATGAGATGAATCACTTTAGAGATTCTTTGAAGTGACAATTTTGCATCACCAAAGGGGAGGAACAAAGTTCAGAAAAAAATTCTAGAAAGATACTCTTACACTAAGTTAGCATTATGTAGTTCTCAATTATATACATTTAATCTTCTCAGATAGTAGGTAAAAGTAGGTACTGCCTGCCCTCAATATTTTATAGTCTTAATTGCTAAAACCAATACTTACGGAGAAATGCTGAGAGCATTTTGGATAGTTTCTCACTGCAGATAAGAAAAATATTACTACCTTCATCAGCTGCTTTACAAAGGTCAAGGTCCAAAGTCAGTGTTTGACTTCAAATAATATTGAGGTTACAACTTCCACACGACATATTAATGTATTAATTGCATAATACTTTAGAATTCTTTTAGTATAGTTGTGCTGAAGGAATTCACAATAAAGAAGCAATTTAGAATGAGAAAAGAGCCCTAGCCAGGTTAGCTTAGTTGGTTAGAGCATCGTCCTGATATGCCAGGTTCCCAGGTTCAGTATCCAATCAGGGCAAATACAAGAATCAACCAATGAGTGGAACAACAAATTGATGTTTCTCTCTCTCTCCCTCTCTGTCTCCTTTTCTTTCTCTCTCTCAAAAAATCAATAAATAAAAAGAATGAGAAAAGAGTAAAAGAATTGTAATGTTTGAAGATTTTTAACAGACTCCTAGAAATAATTTAGTTAAACATCATTATAGTTGACAAAACTGTAAGTTCTTTGTCAGAAGTTTCTGTCCCTCCTGCAAAAGTATGGCCACTTCCATAGTTTACCAACCATACCAAAAACAAAGACTAAAATAATTCTGTGTTCTTTTGGAAACAAACAGTTAGCAAAGAAGTATTCTGGCTAGCAGGAATCAGACCCCATTTACAGTAACTATTTTTTCAAGGTTCTGTGATTTTTTTTTTTTAAATAGAAGGCTTTAAACAATTTTAAGAATTTTCAAAGCTCTGCTAAAAATCAGATAATGACTTCAAATTGTTTTCTCAGAGATTAGTACTGGCTGTGGTTGTTTCCAAACTTCACTGTAAATCAGAATCACTTGCAGATTAAAAAAGAAAAAATTAAGATAATAAACAAAAGATGGAGCTTTGACCAAAGCTCCAATCTGTAGGAATAAACTTGGTCATCAGTATTATTTTTTATCAACTTTAGTGGCTTACGGTTTTTTTAACACCTTTTAAATATAGCTGTAGCCTTCATAGCCATTCTTCTGGTTGTCAGAATCCTCCTTTAAGCTAAGTAAATGCAGTCAGTTTTATCTAGGGTTCAAGAGAAATCAGCCCAAGTAGATGTTGCGATGGAAGACCAAGTAACCAGACCTTTTGATTCTCAATTTGCAACCTAATTAAAAATTAGGTTGCAAAAGTTAGGTTCTAGACAGAATTTCTGTTCTTTCTAGAATGTGTCCAAACACAGTTTTTAAGGAGGTCAGAAATAGCTTAGTGAGTAAGTTATCTCTGAACTTTAAATTTTACTTGGGAAAGCCATTGACAGTTGCTGCAGTCTTCCCTTTCATGCCCTTAAATGTCTATTTTCCACATTTGAAGCTGACTATGGCTAGGATCTACATTCATTTTTTATTGAGATTATAAGTCCATATTGGAATGTAGCAATTTTACTTTTAAACGTTGTTTTCCTGAAACGAGTGGAAAGCCCTATTCTTTTCCCCTTTCCTTGCCAGGTAAAGGTTTTTGTATAAAGACCTTTAAAATAACCCAACTTCAGCACTCTTCACTCTTTACCAACCTGTGTTCTTCCTTATGTACTTCCCATAGAGAAAGGTAAATCTGCTTTTATGTGGCTTTTCTAAGAGTGCATTGGTGCCATCAGTCAGTATATCAGTGGGTTTTCATGCAATTCTAAACAAAAGTAATACTTTTTGTACCACATACAATCAAACATGTTGTCTGCCATACGACATGATTAGGCACAAACTGGTTGCAATCAGGACTAGAATGTCTGAAAGGGGAAAGCATGGCCTTGAGTAAACCATGTGATCTGGTAACTTGACTAGATTGTGGGGGTGGGGGTACATCTATTTTATTTTGGGTATTGAATTTAATAGGCATCTACTGTATTATAGCTAATCTACAGTTTCTATTCCTTTTGGACATTGGAAGATACCTGAACACTAACCTAAATCCCAGAATGTATAAAGCCAAACTGAGGGCAGGGCTTGGGGGCTGTGGAGGCAGCAGTGGTGGTGGTGGTGGTGGTGGCTGTGGCTCTAGGCAGTATTTGGGTCACAGCGTTTTGCTGCCATAAAACTGATTCTTTTCTTTTTCTTTTTCTTTTTTTTTTTTTTAAGATTTTATTTATTTATCTTTAGAGGGGAAGAGAAGGAGAGAGGGAGAGAAACATCAATGTGTGGTTGCCTCTTGTGTGTCCCCTGCTGGGAACTGGCCTGCAACCCAGGCATGTGCTCTGACTGGGAATCGAACCGCGATCCTTTGGCTCACAGGCCCGCGCTTAATCCACAAAATGATTCTTTATACTAAGGGGGAAAAGCGTTACAAGTATTTTCAATTTTTTGGAGGTGGCAGTTATTCTAATTTGATAATCTGAGAAATGACCATTAAGATATGTTTTAGGCAGAATTAATTTTGAAATTTTCTTCTTTTCAGAGCCTTGCAAAAGACCATCGCATGAAACTTATGCAACAACAACAGGAAGTGGCTGGACTTTCTAAACAGTTGGAACATGTCATGCATTTTTCTAAATGGGCAGTTTCCAGTGGCAGCAGTACAGCCTTACTTTATAGCAAGCGACTGGTAAGATAGACCATATTTAATATACCATCAAAATACAAAGAGAAACAATGGAGTTATTAAAATGCTTAAAATCCAGAAATGTTCATTAGTCTCTTTGTGCTTAAACACCTATTACCTATTGTGGGGGTGCTCCGCCAGCATCACCACCCCCATCCCTCAACCCCTCCCACCCCGCCTCCCCAACCCTGGCAGCTGTAGGTGAGAATAAGTCTACCAAGACATGATCTGCTTGGGGAGGAAAGGTGGCCGATCCCTCAGAGGAGAAGGGCCAGGAGCCTGTTCCTCAATGGGCTTTTATTGGGCTCAGTTTGCATAGGAATACGTAAAGCTCATCAATCATTGTTGGGAAGCAAGCATCAAATAATAGATAACATACAAAAAACTCTGAGGGCTTATTTTGAGTCAGAGTCAGATAGCTAAAGGGCCATAAAACTTTGGGCAAACAAACTCATTTCATGCTTGGATCCTTATCATTTAAATTGAGGGTATTAGCAAAGCAGGTTTCACAATCACCCTGGGGAACCCTCCTTTTCCAGCACAGGGCCACACCCACCTCTGGCATTGTTTCAGGCTTAAGTAAGGTGGCCAAGAGATTAGGAGACTTCTTGCAGACAGAGTAGGACTCAGGCTGTGTCAAAGCCAAGGGGCAAGAGTCCATCACCCCCTTTTACTATAGCCCCCAAGTCTGTCCCTGAGGGTCCCCCTCATGACCATGCCTGTCCTCCTTTGAGGAATCTTCCCGGTCGTTGGCTAACTGGTCATCTGTTCAGGGCCAAGCAGGTTGAAGTAAAGGGGGCAGAGGCAGTGCCCCTACCAGGGAGATAAGCTTTGTCTCCTTAATGGCTTGTGGTCCCAAGGTCTTTTTACTCAGCCTTAGCCATGTGGGGGAGGGGTGTACAGCTTCTGGAACCATTCTGGGTGGTTCCCGACAACCTGTTTCTAATTTTAGCTGAAAAAATACAGAGGTGGTATTTCTGGTCAAGATGGCCGCCTAGGTAAACACTGCTCACCTCCTTGCACAACCACATTAAAATTACAACTAAACTATAGAACAACTGTCATTCAGGACCGTCAGAAATTGAGCTGTTTGGAAGTCCTGCAACTACAGAATTAAAGAAGAAACTACATTGAGACTGGTAGGAGGGGCAGAGACATGGAATAGGCTGGTCCCACATGATATATATCAGATAAAATTGGAGAGGGTATCTTGGGAGCGAAGGATCCCAGCCCCATACCAAGCCCCCCAGGCCAGGATTCCAGTGTCATGATGAGAAGTTGCTATAACTTCTGGTGGTAGAAACCAGCAGGGATTGAGGCTGTGGAAGACAGAAACTACTGGACTCCCTGACAGATCCTCTTAAAGGGCCCATGAACAGCCTCAGACTCATTCTCTGAGCTCCAGCATGGAGGCAGCAGATTGAAAGGCACCAGAGACACAGAGGGAGAAACTGAATTGTCAGGCATCAGGGTGAGAGCTCAGAGGCAGCTTCACCTAGACAGCAGTGCTGGCAAAGGCCACTGTTCCTTTTCTGAGCCTTCCCATCACAGAGCCACAGAGCTGGCAGGTGGGCACCGTATCTGAGACTCCATCATCCTGGCTCACACTGTTTGCCCAACCCTGGTGATTCCCTGAGGCCCTGCCCCATCCAGCTTTTGGGCACACCCAAGCTGAGTCCAGTGGCTTTTCCATGTGAATGGCTTGTCTTGGCCCATGCTTCAGGTTTTCCTAAATTCTCTCAAATAAGCAGCATCTGGCTTCATTGATCCCCATACCTCTTGCTAAGTTGCCTCAGGCCTGGCACTAGCAGCAGCCAGCCTTAGTTCACAGTTTGACCTCACCTGGACACCACCAAGCCCAGTGCAAGTAGCAGCCATCTGCAGATCACTTTGTAGCTTATGCTGTATGACCCTGGACAGAACACAAGCAGTCGCTGACTTTGGATATGCCAACAATAATCAAGCCTCAACTACAACAGGTGGGTGTACACAGCCCACACAGTGGGTGCACCTCTAGTTCCCAGCTTGGGTAACAGGGGAGGCTGTGCCACTGGACCCTGCAAGACACCTGCTCTATTAGGCTACTGTACCAATCCTGTGAGATACAGTAACTCTACCTAATACGCAGAAACAAACACAGGGAAGCTGCCAAAATGAGACAAAGAAACATGAACCAAATGAAAGAACAGATCAAAACTCCAGAAAAAGAACGAAACAAAATGGAGAAAAGCAGTCTATCAGATGCAGAGTTCAAAACACTGGCTATAAGGATACTCGGAACTTAGTGAGAACCTCAACAACTTAAAAAAGATCCAGTCAGAAATGAAGGACACATTAATTAAAATGAGCAATTTACAGGGAATCAACAATAAAGTGAATGAAGCCAAGAATCAAATCAGTGATTTGGAACATAAGCAAAAAAAAACAGAACAGCAAGAAGGGAAAAGAATCAAGATAGTGTGTAAGGCGTGTCTGGGACAACTTCAAGTGTTCCAACATTCGCATCATAGGGTGCCAGAAGGGAAGAGAGAGAGCAAGAACTTGGAAACCTATTTGAAAAAAAATGACAAACTTCCCTAATCTGGTGAAGGAAATAGACATGTAAGTCCAGGAATCGCAGAATCCCAAACAGGATGAACCCAAAGCGGCCCACTCCAACACATCATAATTAAAATGTCAAAGGTTAAAGAGAATCTTAAAAGCTGTGAGGGGAAGGCAGAGAGTTACCTACAAAGGAGTTCCCAAAAGACTGTCAGCTGATTTCTCAAAAGAAACTTTGCAGGCTTGAAGGGATTGGCAAGAAATACTCAAAGTGATGAAAAACAAGGACCTACAACCAAGATTAATCTACCCAGCAAGGCTGTCATTTAGAATCAAAGGACAGATAAAGATATTCAGTCAATCTTTTTATCAGTATAAAATTTTGTTACTGTAATTTTATTCTATGAATTTATGGTTATAATATGGAGAAAATAAAATAGATAGGATTAATCTGTACAAAGATATTTTGAAATAGGAGATTGTCCTCTCTATACTATTTATAGGAGAAGATAAGCACAGAGAATCCTCAAGAACCAATATTACCAGATTCCCAATTGACTACATCATGTTTTTTCTAATTTTTAAAAGCCTGTGGAACTCCAGTTGGTCTTAATGCCTCTTTAGAAGAGGGTGTAAGTTGCCTGTAATACATGCAGAGTTTATGCTTCTGATTATTTTTAAACATTCTGAAGGATTTTCAGTCTCAGAAAATTTGAAAATTGCTGTATTATACAATCTGCTCTTCAGAGTTCTTATGCTTTGTAAATATAGGTATGTTTATCCAGATTATCTTTTAAATGATATTTTTACACATTTAGAAGCATTTCCAGTCTCAGAAATTTTGAAAATCACTATATTACACAACTCTGTTCTTTAGAGTTTTACACTTTATAAATATAGCCATGTTTCTCAGGTTATCCTTTGAATAATGGCTTTTACATGCATCAAAAATTTAAAAAAATGCCTCTCTGGCCAGGTGCCTCAGTTGATTGTGGCGTTGTCCAGTACACTGAAAGGTTGCAGGTCAATCCTGGTTGGAGCGCTTACGGGAGGCAACCAATCAATGATGTTTCTCTTTCTCTCTGTCTCTCTTTCCTCCTCCTCCTCTCTCCCTCACTCCTTTTGTCTCCCCTTCTCTCTCTAATATCAGTAAACATATCCTTAAATGAGGACTTCTTTAAAAATGCTTTGCTGGCCTGAAGTTTTTATCTTGGTTTGCAATTCTTAATTCATCTTTTTGCTATAGGAACAGCGGTTAGTAAAAGACCAAACCCTTTGGAATAGTATAATCCTTTCAGAAGTCCAGTTTTAAAACATTTTCACAGTATACCCTTAGGATTTTATTATCCTTACATTACTTAGAAGGAAGATAAGAAATATTGACAGAAGAAAGACCAGGAGAATAAGCAGTCATTATTTTTACTCATATTTTTATAATACTATTGATTAGGAAACTGTTATGGTTTAAGTAGTAAAAAGGAATTTCACAATCCTTTTATTCCATTTCCCTCATCCCCATCTAATTGATCTTCAAAGACTTTAATGTTTCCTGAATGGCTTGTGCCAATTCCTTCTAATCCTCAGAACATTTCATGATCTCTTGCTCAGGCCCTTGGTACCCTTTTGTGTAGAATGCCTTTTCTTCTGAATAAGTAATGCTCATTTTTTTTTTGTGACTCTCAGGTTCACTTTAGTTTCATCTCCTTTCCTCTCAGCAGCATTCAATGACCAAAACTGGGTTCGATTCCCTTTCTCTGTTTACAAAGCTCCTGTGCATAAGTGCATCATACTGTTACTGATTTCTATCTACTATTACAATAGATGTGTATTTTTTCATGAATCTCATTCGATTATACTTCTAAAGTTAGGAATTTTGTGTTACCCAGTGCTTGCTGTGTATAATATGCACCCACGTTTTGGGCTGAAACTTTCAGGGGAAAAAAACCTTCATTTTAATTTTTAACTCAATTATTTATTTATATTTAGAAACAAAACTGATTCTCTCCCTGGCTGGTGTGGCTCAATGGACTGAGCGCCTGCCTGAGAACCAAAAGGTCATTGGTTTGATTCCCAGTCAGGGCACATGCCTGGGTTGCAGGCAGCCCATCATAGAAACAAAACTGATTATCATATTCCAGGGTATTAGTTTGCATACAGATATCATTATTGCTTTCTAGAGTTACACTTTTAACACAGAAGCATAAATAAAAGAATTGAAAACATTTATATCAATATGGAATTAGTACTACCCATGTATCTTCACATCCTTACTTTTCCCTCAAAAACATGGGCAAAAAGTATGCATTATGCATGGCAAAATATGCTATCTAAAAAGATAGAAATAAGGCAGAAAGAGTCCTAAGGTGTGTTGGATTGGAATTAGAGATATGGTTATGAACTGAAGACTTATACATGTATGCTGAGATCTGGAAATACTTATAGATGTTTATGTACATATGGGTGTGTGTGTGTGTTACACCCCAAAAGCAATGAGCCCACTGCCCTTCCAGATTTTCATTTCTAAATTCCAGGCTAAAGTGAGGAAAAGCACAAAATGTACCCAGAACATCTTTTACCAGAGAAATGATGGGCACATGTAAAAAGGACCAGGGTCCAGCCTAAAAGGGCTCTGTCTGGGCAAATCAACTAATCTGAGGCTTAAACTAAATAACCATAATAATGGATCACAACACGTTGAATTAAGTGGGAACATATGAGTCCATAATGATATAAACAAGTAAATGATAAAATTTGTCAGAATGAAAAAGGAGACAACTGTACTGAACAATTTTTTAAAAGTTAAAAAAAAAATTAAAGGTAGAAAAAATAGTGGACATAGGGAAGCACATTTGGTCACTATCATAGAGGTAATTTTTCCAGGAGTTATCACTGGATACTAATGTGGGAAGAAGATTGATGAGGAGCAGGATTTTAGTGTAATCCTAAATACTAGTCAGTTTTTGCAAAATATTAATCAGTTACAGAGGGAGAAAATGGTGAAGTTAATGTGGAGAAACTGGGCAGCAAAATTGCCAGGTAATAAAGAGATTAGTATCAGCGGTGGTGGGACAAATTGACGTGCCGAGCTTCCTGCTGTGATGCACTGAGAAGTGCACGGTGTTGTTTGCATGGTTTTTCTGCCACGAATGCTTTGCTAAGGCTGATTGGTCAGGAGGAAATAACCCTCAGACCCAGGCAGAAGGCCATATCCTGCAGAATGTAAGTTCTGAAATCTTTAAAGCCAAAAGGGGACATGAATGACAGGGAAATGTTAAGGAATTGAAGAGACATGGAAACTAAATGCGACCTATGTTCCTTGACAGATAACATCCTGGAAAGAGACATGTTACGACATTTGCCATTTGAATGAGGATAGGATGGTGGTGTTGTAACAACCTTTCCGAATTTGGAATTTTGCTGCTTACATTAAAGGGTCTTTGTTTTAGAATATACCCACTGGAGTGTTTAGGGGAGGCAGAACCTCATGTCCGTAGCTTGCTATGGAAAGGTTCAGAAAAAGACTAGTAATAGTGTACATGTGCAGGAGCAGTTGGTGGGTGCCAGCACACCAGCACAGATGTGCGAGTGTGGGAACAGTTGGGAAGTCTGGGTGAAGGGTCCCTTTCTACAATTTTTCAGCTATTTCAAAATAAATAAGTTTTAGAAAATATGAGGGTATTTACAAAATAAAGTTCTTGAAATCCTTTGGTTAGTGTATTATGAGCATGTTTCATAGTGAGAATTGTTAGAGGATGCAAAAAAAATAAAAGGGAGTAAAGTTTGGAGAAGAGAACGTTGTATTGCATGCTGTTTGCTGGATATTGTGGTCCCAAAATAAGTTCCTTTTTTACTCAGAATAGGATTTGTTCTAGCTGTTTGAGATAATGTAGCAATGGAAGCAAATGTATTTATTTATTGAATACCTGCTATATATCAGGCAGCATTCAAAGTACTTAGGGAACAGAAACCATGATAAAAATCTCTTCCCTCAAGAAGTTGCGTTTTAGTGGAGAGAGATAGTCAATATCAAAATAAGTAAAATATATAAACTTAAATTATATTAAATACTCTACAGAAAAGTAAATTAAGGGAAGAGTCTTGGAGCATTGCAGTAGGGTTTGTAATTTTAGATAGGAAAGTCTATTTAAAGAGGGTGATATTTGAACAAAAACGTGAAACAAGTGAGGAAGAGTAAGCACATATTCAGGAAAAGTATTCACAGCAAGTATAAAGACTGAGGTGGGAGTTTTTGTGATGTGGACTCCCAGGGAACTTGGGGGGCTGGGGTGGAGTGAATGAGCCGAGCAGTACAAGTCAAGTCAGAGAAGTAATAGAAAGCCAGATAGTACAGCCGTTAGTTCATTATGAGGACTTTGGTTTTTAACCTGAATGAAATGGGAAGCCATTGGAGGGTCTTGCGGAGAGGAGTGACAAGCGATTTATATTTTAACACAATCACTGTAGCTGTGAATAGCCTGTAGATAGTTGAGGGCAAGGGAGGGAAAAGGTTAGACCAGTTAGAACCTTACAGCAATAAGTTGGCTTTTCCAGGGTGGTAGCGGTAGATGGGAGAATTGGTAGATGGGAGAAAAAGAAAGAAACCAAGGACTAACTAAGCAGTGCGAAAAATAGTGTTACATATAGTATAGGTGGGGATGATTATAGGATGAGAAGAGCTGAGGAGGAAGATCAGGAGTTCACTTTAGACTCCTGAATTTGAGGTGCCTATTTGACAATCAGGTGGAGATGCTGAGTAAGCATTTGGGAACACAAATTCAAAAGAGGTGGAGACTTGAGATATAAATTAAGGAGTTGTTTGAACCATGAGACTGGAAGCGATCACTAAAAGTATGTGGGTGTAAGCGACGAGAGCAGCTGGAAGACTGAGCCCTGATGTACAGTCATGGAAAGGAGAGAGAACCAGCAATGAAGACTGAGATGGTGCCTTGAACCCAGACCTATTCTCAGTGACCCGCAAAGCAGCAGCTAGTGAAATAAGAGGAAAACTGTGATTTTAGTGTGCTGGAATCCATGCGAAGAAAACCGTTTGCATGAGGGCCAGGACCACCTCGCTGTGTGTGGAAAGCTGCTGAAAGCCTGAATGGAGCATTTCAGAAAAGAGCTGAGGAAGAGGAATGGGTGACAATATTACCATAGATGAGTCTTTTGATGAGTTGTGCTGTAAAAGGGGGCAGCTGATGGAGGAGAAAAGGAGCCAAGAGTTTTGTTTTTAGTTGGAAAAAGTTAAAGCGTGTTTATGTTGTTGGTGGGTGTGATCCAGTAAAATGGAAAGCTTAGTGATACAGGAAAGGGAAGAAAATTGCTGAGCACTGTCTACAAGGAGCCAGGAGGTTGGGCGCTATTGTGCAGATGGAAGAATTGGTGTTAGCTGGAAACTTGGCCGTTTAATTCACTGTGATAGAAGGAAACACTGATATTGATAGGTGGTGCGTGTTTGTGGAAGGTCCTTAATTATTCCTGTTTTCTTAACAAAACAGTAAGCACAATCATCAGCCAAGATTGAGAATTGGGGAGCAGATTCTGGAAAGGTGGAAAGAGAAAAAGAGGTTTGAAACAGTCATTTAGGAAAGTAGGGAAGGTGAAGGACCAGAGAAATCTCCTATGAGAGCCAGTCAACCTTACAGACCTATCTGAAGTAAGTTTTGTTTTACTCGGGGAAAAGGTTGAGAAGAGAAGAGGGAAGGGGTTATGAGTGATTGGGTGTGTGAGAGAAAGAGTTGTTGAGGGTATCTGCAAGGAAATGATTATGATGACTGGCCCTGGGATTCAAGCTGGATAAGAAGGATCTGGAGGATAAGAGGGTGAGGATAATGGTAAGGTGAGAGCAAAGGCTTATGGGACCTTCAGGGGTTGTGGGAGTAATCATATCCGTGCACAGAGGAAGCAAGCTGTTAGGAAGGATGATCATCTAGTTGGGTAGGAGCAATGGTAAAGATGGTGATTGTGAACTAGGAGCTAAACTCTTCAAGGACTGAGGCATAATGACCCAGATGCTCATTGAGGACTGCGTGGGGGTGGGGGGCGGTTGATGACCAGAAGCTTGAAGCATAGGAGCCAGGAGAACCATCCCACTACCTAGCAGGCCTGGTTATGGGCTGTGTTTATATTTCTTCAGCAGGAGGTCAGTTTGTCTTTTCTGTAACTCATTAAGATACTTTTAGTTTTGTATTCAACAGCATAGCCAACTGAGTTGTACCTCAAAATTTTTTATGTGTTTTGGAAAGAAAACTGCAATGTCTACTTTTTAAAAAAAAGATTTTATTTATTTATTTTTAGAGCAAGAGGAAGGGAAAGAAAAAGAGAAGGGGAGAAATATTAATGTGTGCTTGCCCCTCATGCACCCCCTACTGGGGACCTACCCCGCAACCCAGGCATGTGTCCTGACTGGGAATCAAACCAGCAACCCTGTGGTTTGCAGGTGGGCACTTAATCCACTAAGCCATACCTGCCAGGGCTATGTCTACTTTTTATAATTTATATTTTGTTGTTGATTTTGTGTTGGCATACATAAAAGAGACTTTTTTGTATGTGCGTATTTACTGGGAGTATAATAAATCATTTGCCTGGTAAAGATATTGATGTTTAATTGTCTCCTTTTTTCTAGATTACGTGCCGCCTACGGCACCTTCTTCGAGCAAGGTGTGATGCTTCCCCAGTGACCAACAATACCATCCAATTTCATTGTGATCCTAGTTTCTGGGCTCAAAATATTATCA
This sequence comes from Anoura caudifer, assembly GCA_004027475.1. Taxonomy (NCBI): domain Eukaryota; kingdom Metazoa; phylum Chordata; class Mammalia; order Chiroptera; family Phyllostomidae; genus Anoura; species Anoura caudifer. Next base: position 78,764 of record PVKU01007202.1, read on the forward strand.
ATTTAGGTAGGTAATTGTGTACCTTTTCTCAAGTGCTTTTGTTTCTGGAACTCTTAATGATTATGATGTTATTAAAAATGTATTACCTTCTACCCCTAAAGTATTTTCGTTACTTTGTTTTAAAGACATGGAATTTTCGCTAGTTTTTTAATAGTATGTGTATATATGTGACACATGCATACATATAAACACATGTAAATATATGGATGACATGAACATCCTCTGTTGACTCAGGACTAAGGAGTTCTGTTTTTCGTAGAATCTTTACTTGAACTTTTTATCAGAATGCGTGCGTTGATAAAACTCTTGACTTGTATCTCATATAGGATTTTTGATATTTAGAATATTTTCTAATACAATAGTATTTCTCATACTATTACTGGATTACTTACTCTTTAAACCCAGTAATCAAACATCTAATACTGTTTTATTTCCTTTATCTTGCTAGGAGAAACTTTTTACTTTTTTTCTTTTGCCTTTTATGAAGTAACTATATATATTTCAATTTCATAATGGAAGTATAACCAAAAATGGATACAGAAAAGTGCCCAAATTTCAAATACTAGAGTGCAGTGAATTTTATCAGAAAGGAACATTAGGAGCTCAGACATCCTTGATGGTAGTTCAGTAGGAAGTTGTTACTTTAGCTTTCTGGTTACGTTATTTGCTAGGAGAAAAAGTCTTCACTTCCTTGCCTCCTTCCTTTCTTTCACACAGGGAAATTATAGAAACAAATTTAAGAATTCCCTAAATATTCTTCATCATCTGCAGATATCCTCTTTGATGACAGCATTTGGGCTCATTAACTTTGTTTCAAAATTATCAAAGATGGTTGCTCTCCCATTCTGTAAGCTAGATTCTGGATAGGAAAGGAAGGAAGGGGCAGGAAAGAGAGCCAGTACTCTCTGAACAGTCCGGGAAAGGAGGAACTAGGCTTACACGAAGCTTATCCATACAAGGGAAGAACAAAAAGAATGGTGATGGGGCGACCCCTTAAAGAAAAAATGGTAAGGTGACCCCCGCAATTCAGTTTGGAAGTACACACAGCCGTATGTTTATTGATTCATAGCAAGCACCTGGAATCACGCACTCTCTCACCTATAGTACTAAAAAGAAGCATCTTAATTAACACTAGGCATGTGTCTAAGTGACTGTCTCTTAACCCTTTCCCATCCTACCAGACCATGTTCAACTCTGCAGAGAACCTATCACAAGTTATATGTCCATACAGGGAGTCATCTGTGTGGACATGTATCTACTAATGAGCATATCACTTACAGAGTAGATGCAGGCAGAGGTGAAACTAAAAATATATGTGTCACTGTACACACATAAGTGGATGTGGTTTCAGGTAAGTCAGCATCAGCAAAAACAAAAACAGCAGATCCTGTTAGTGAAGAGTTTGTGAAAGTCTTACATAATAAAGTTAAATAATATGCTTTACTGTAGGACTTCTCAGACCTGTCATTTATAGTTGCGTAAATTGTCATTTATGATGAGATTTACATTTTAAATCTTCCAAGGAGACAAGTTTCCCAAGCTTATTTATCCATGGCTTCTGAGAATTATGTTTCATAGTGCAAGGGGAAAATATTGATGTGAATATTCAGTTACTGTTTTGGTGATTTGGGTAAGTTGTTCAGTCTCTCTGAACCTTAGATCCCTTATGTGTAAAAAGGAATTTAACAGGAATATACATAGACCTACTGTCACAGTGCCTAACACACAGTAAGTATTTAGTGAATAATAAGCATATTTTTTAGGATGCCTATACTTTGTAAATTTAAAACATTTAATTGAGTCTCTACTATCAAAAATACTAAGATTTGCCTTATGCTTGGATCAGACCTATTAGAGGCTTTTAAACTCTAAAACCTTTAAACTCTCTAACCATAGCTGTAAGCCACTCAAGGTATTCTCTGTCAGAGAACTGACGTAGTATACACTGCGAAGATGTAAGGAACTTGGGGGATTGCAAATTACGGACACTGAAAAACCAGAAATACTTAGTGGGATTGTTTTTAGAACCATTGTCAGGTTTGCTGGTTTTGTTTTAATATACTGGAGCAGTTCTCAAAATACAGTCTAAGGCTCCTTCAGGGAACCAAAGAGGCTCCCTTTTCCAACTGTTACATATCTCTTTGTGGCTGAATTTTCTTCATATATTTCAACCTAAATATTAGGACAGATGATGCAGAAATGGACATGAGAGTTCAGGTGTTAAGTTAGACATTTAAAGAGATTTTCCAAAATATATAAAACAATGTCACTCTTCACTAAATTTTTGTGGGAAATTATTTTTCATAAAAAGTATGCTGTTATGGGTTTATTACTTTTAAGTGAATTAGTAAAGAAAATTTTGAAATCTCATTTTTAGTTTCTAGTATGGTAAATTTTGATAAAACCTCCATTAACAAAAAGTGCCTCAGGGCATTCTGTGTTTAAAAGTGTAAAGGTTTCTTGAGATTGAAAAGTTCCTTGGCACTTTGGAAGTTCAGCAAGACTACAGCCTTACAAAATGTGGTATTTCACTATCAGAAAAGCTTTAGAACTTAACCTTTTCTCTTTAATTAGGTTCTTTAGTAATCGAAGATAAAGAGAGTCAACCACAAATGCCTAAGCAGAATCCTGTTGTGGAACAGAATTCACAGCCACAAGGTGGTTTATCTTCAAACCAGTTATCCAAGTTTCCAACCCAGATCAGCCTAGCTCAGTTACGACTCCAGCATATGCAGCAACAGGTAATGGCTCAGAGGCAGCAGGTGCAACGGAGGCCAACACCTGTGGGTTTACCAAACCCTAGAATGCAGGGGCCCATCCAGCAACCTTCCATCTCTCATCAGGTAAATTCGGAAGCAGGCCTGTCCTAACTTAGATAATTATAGTACAATTGTATTCAGCTCTTAAAAGAACCAAGACATCCGTCATCCGTGATTTAAATATATGAATTTATGAAAATGTATTGCACTGAGAATCCCTGATTTAACTCCTAGATTTTTAGCCCTTCTCAAAAAAAGAATTGGTGGTTTATTTAGCTGGTACCTCTATTTTCATCTACTCTTCATTGACTTAATATAAACAATGTGAGGATACAGTGTTTAGAAAATCACATTGTGTCTTAGAAACTAGGGCAAAATGGAATAGAAAAGGGCAGAGATGTGGTGCATTAGAAAATACCGTTTTCAGACTTTATTTCTGAGCAAATATTCCATGAACCATCTTTATTTTTATTACTATGAAATGTTTACTTTTAATTCAATTTTTAAGAGAAAATATTTATATACTCTGTTAAATATTTTAACCATCCTGCTCAGTTGAGATGTGGGCCTACTTGGATTTAATAAAGGTTTAGTAAAGAATACAAAGTCTAATTCATGCAAATTACCTGTTATATTTAGTTATATTTGCTTATGAATTTATATTCTTCCTATTCCTCAGAAGGATTTGAATTGACTTATAGTAAATGACACAAATCAAATAGAATGGGTTTTAATAAGAGTGTTTGAGAACAAGACTTATCTCAGAACTTTTTGTCAACCTTCGCAAAGAGAAGCGGAAATAATATCTACATTATTTGATAAAAGGAAGCATGCCAGTTAATTAGAAGAGAAACATTTTACTAGCTCTGAGAAGAAGGTAGAATGTGGGTCTTTATGAAAAAGTAATTAAATGGCATAATAGTATATTTGCAGCCATTTTACAAAACATAGAAGTTGTCTTCATAAGACTCTTACTTTAACCCTGAATAAAAGTTATGGGCATATTTCAATCCTTGTTTTGTTAAATTGCCTCCTTGAAGGCCTGAGGTGATGTATTTGAGGTTATGGCTTTCTAGTAATTTGATTAGGAAGGCATGTCAAATCCAGGGGAATATTGGTATAACCAATTGATTATTCCTCTCAAACTTAGTTTTAACCCAGGGTATTACAGGAAGTAAATAACAAGCAATTTAGGAGGTCTTTCATGAGGGTTCCATGGGAAAAGAATTGTACACTTTACATACCAGGAGTGAAACTGGCAAAGTTGAAATTTTGTTAAGAAAATTGATGAATAATTTTGTTACTACCTCTGCACACTGCAGTGATGTATTGCAGACAGACTGCAATGACTGCCAAAAACGAAAATTCTGAAATGTGGAGAGGAGAAAATAAGCACTTGCAGAGTGCCTAGTGCTAAGAATTTGCCTGATTGATATTTATCTTAAGTGTCTGAGAGGTGGTAAAGTTATTTTTACTTAATAGTTTATTAACCTGAAAAAGGGTAAATTGCCTTTTCAGTAGGAAGTGAGGAACTGAGGCAGTTAATAGCTATGATGTGACTTGGTTACATTCCCGTAGTTACTTGTATAAATAGTGACAGAGCAGAAGTGACCTCTGAGCCTTTAGCATGTGTGTCTCAGAAATTGGCTTTTGATCTTATTTTTTCTCTCTAGGATTTGCTGCTATGTAATCTATATAATGTACAGGTTCCTTTATACAACCTATTTTTCTCACTTAGAAATAAATTTTTGCATCTTTTGGTCATTCCCTCATACACTATTCTTTTTCTCTTGACTTCAAGTGACTCCTGAACCTTCTGTCATACTCTTAGCTTTCATTTTTAGCTGCTCTGCCACTCACTCGTACATTTTCCACTTAACCCGTTTGCACTCTTCTGTACATTTTTATACTGCCCTGCTTCCCTGCATTCTTAGTTTTCTACCAGTTATTTGCCTATACGTGCAGGAAGATCACCTGTCCATAAGCAGGTGTTTACGTGTGCTGTGTAGGTATGTTCAAACTGTATTCTACATCTGTTGGGGAAATTTAAAGGATTGCTTCTAAAAATCACTTACGTGATAGTTCCCCATTTCTTCTTCCTCTGAAGATTAACCATGTACTCTGCACGGTTAAAGAGCTGGCCGATAAGAAAGTGGCATAGGTGTAGTTACATGACTGAGTGGTACACGCATGATAGATGTGCATCTCGGTTTATTTAGCGGTATGCAGTGTGCTCTATTATACTCCAGTGGACAGAGCTAAGTTTGTTAGCATTATCACATGTTATTTATTTATATGTAACTCACAGCAGTGTTTTCTCAGTCCTGAGCCAGATTTGCTGCTGTGGAAGTACTTTTACACACACACACACACACACACACACACACACACACACACTCTTACACACAGAAACACACACATTAATTTCCCTAAACAGTGAGTGGTTGTTATGGAACATCTGCTATCCTTCATGGTTTCACACAGTTGATAGCTACTGACCTAGAATGAAATCAAAACCTGCGATAATGAAGATACTTAGAATGCAGATGAGTATAATGATGATATGTCAGTCACTGTCCCTTTTTTCCTGTTGTATCTTGCAAATTAATTGACTCCATTTAATTAAAATAACACTGATTTTTATATATTTTCATGCTTATAACTAGTTCCTAATCTTACTCTTTCAAGTTGCTTCCTCTGTCACAGAGTTGTTAGAAATGAACTCAATCAACAATAACAGTTTAGGAGAGGCAAAAAAAAAAAATCCCCTCACATCTCACGAGACCGCAGGGTCAGCCTCCATTCCCATACTCTCGAAGAGTTCCTTACTGGGGCGTCAGGTGTCTCTTCCTGATGGAATCACTGTGAATCTGGGTGAGGGTACGATAGTAGGGTAGCAGAAGCTTCTACAACTACCTCTGTTCTTTCTTAATGATTATTTTGGATGCTTTTCCACTTTTTAAATAATTATAGATAAACTTAGAAGTTTTTCACTATAATTCCCCAACTATTTTCTGTTTGTGTTTCTATGATACAAATCCCTTCAACTCACAAAACCTTAGTAGAAGAATCTAAAAGAATTTTACTGATTCTGGCATTTTACTTCTGTAAAGATTTGACATTTTCTCTTTTTCTTTAATATTTTTTGTATTCTCCCACAAAATTTTCCTTGGTCTTGAAATAATATTTAAATATATTTTTCATTCATTTTATAATTACTTGGCTACTCTTGAAGGTTACTGAGGCTGAACCCAGTGCTAACTAATTTGTAAGAGAGGGGAGAAAGAAGCAATGTTATCCAATAAAGGAAAGTAAATTCCAAAAATGAGTGAGGGAAAGAAGACAGAGCTGTACACTTTATAGCTGTCTGCCTTCACAGTGTCGAAGTTGAAGGCGTTGTTACTACAACTTGATAAATTCCACATTTATTGTCCCCTTGTGAGTGTGGGAGTTAATAATTCCCTCCCTGAGAAGTGCAGATCATAAAAGTAAACAGGATAGCCTGAAAGTAAGGTGCCAGACATAAAGAGAATTGGATAGTCAAGATGAGACTCGCATATAAGGTTACCTTTTTCTAGAACACTGGTCTCAATTTACAGGGCTAGCATTTATGAGCAAAATAAGGTTGCCTTCCCAGCGCTTTCCCTATCCTGTAACCAACCAAAGTTGCCCTTGAAGGGTTTCCTTTCAATCTGTTTTCCTGCACGGAAACTCATCTTCTAAGCTATAATTAGTAACTTAACCCCAGCTAAACCCTAGCACATGTGTTGGTAATGGTACGGCGCACTTAACTCCAGCTAAACCCTAGCACATGTGTTGGTAATGGTATGGCGCACTTAACTCCAGCTAAACCCTAGCACATGTGTTGGTACGGCGCACTTAACTCCAGTTAAACCCTAGCACATGTGTTGGTAATGGTACAGCACACTTAACCCCAGCTAAACCCTAGCACATGTGTTGGTAATGGTACGGCACACCAGATTTGGAGAGAAGCCTTCACGCTGCCTTTTACTAGCTGTGCAGCTTTTTTCTGGTTGTCCAGACTTTCCAGTGTTTAGTGTCCTGATTTGTAAAATGAGAGAGGGTAATAATAAGGTAACAGATATAAAATACTGATCACAATGCCTGGCATAGAGTTTAATCTCAGAGCTAAAACTCATTTATTTTTAAATGTTATTTAATGTCAGCTGTTTTTATTATTAAAGACTTATTGGTTGAGAGCGCATCCCTTGGAGCCAGAGTACTTGAGTTCAGGTCCCAGCTCTATCCCTTACTGTCTTTGCTCGTCTTTGACAGGTGCCTAAATTCTCCGTACCTCCGGGACTGTGGTGAGCGTTAAACGAGTTAACACGTGTAAAGAATGTAAAATAGTGCCTGGCATGTAATGACTGCTAGTAAATGTTGGCAGTTATCATTTTACCACAACATTATTTAGGTGGTTTGAAGAAGGCAGTTCTTCACAAAAGAGTGATCATCAAGGACCAGACAAGTTTCCCCTGCCTTCCCCATGTGGCCTAGGCCCAATTTTGGTATAACCTACGTACAACTGGACCCCCTCTACCAAAGCTCTTAATAAAAGTCCTTTTTGATTTCTTCTGCATATTCTGGAAGGCTACCTTCTTCCCCTGTACATTTGCTGTGTTAATAAATGATTCATTTGTGGCAGAGTTGCTGTCTTTTTGTAAAAGTTAAGAAATAGAGTTTTCTCTAATACGTGTTTCAGGACATGATTGTCACTGAATTTATTTATTTATTTATTTCAGCAACCCCCTCCACGTTTGATAAACTTTCAAAATCACAATCCCAAACCCAATGGACCAGTTCTTCCTCCTCATCCTCAACAGCTGAGATACCCACCAACCCCGAATATGCCCCGACAAGCAATAAAGCCCAACCCCCTACAGATGGCTTTCTTGGCTCAACAAGCAATAAAACAGGTATGTATGTTCTTATTTACCTGTTGTTTATCCTGTTTCTCTGTACCTTGAAATTACATTGAATGTATGGATAAAGTAACAGTTATGAAGAGAAAATAAGCGTTTTAAAATTTTTTACTATTTTTAAAAATACATTTTATTGATTATGCTATCACAGTTGTCTCAGTTTTTCCCCCTGTGCCCCCTTCCACCTGGCACCCCCATTCCCTCTAGCAGTTCCCCCTACCTTAGTTCATAACCATGGGTTGTGCATATAACTTCTTTGGCTTCTCCATTTCCTATACTGTTTTTAACATCCCCCTGTCTATTTTGTACCTACCACTTATGCTTAGTCCTTGCACCTTTTCCCCCATTCTCCCCTGTCCCCCTCCCAGCTGATAACCCTCCAAATGACCTCCAAATCTATGATTCTCTTCCTGTTCAGGTTGTTTGCTTAGTTTTTTTGTGTTTTGTGTTTTGGGGATTTTTTTTTTTTTTTAGATTCAGTTGTTGATAGTTGTGAATTTCCTGCCATTTTAATGTTCATAGTTTTGATCTTCTTTTTCTTAAATAAGTCCCTTCACCATTTCATGTAATAATGGCTTAGCGATGATGAACTCCTTTAGCTTTACCCTGTCTGAGAAGCACTTTATCGACCTTCCATTCTGAATGACAGCTTTGCTGGATGGAATAGTTTGTGCTGTAGGTCCTTGCCTTTCATGACTTGGAATACTTCTTGACTGTCACTTCTTGCCTGCAAGGTCTCTTTTGAGAAATCAGCCGACAGTCTTATGGGAACTCCTTTGTAGGTAACTCATCTTTTCTCTTGCCGCTTTTAAAATTCTTTATCTTTAACCTTTGGCATTTTAATTATGATATATCTTGGTGTGATCCTCTTTGGGTCTAACTTATTTGGGTCTCTCTGTGCTTTTTGGACTTGCATGTCTATTTCCTTCACCAAATTAAGGAAGGGGGTTTTGGGGTTTTTTTTCCAAATAAGTTTTCAATTTACATTGCTCTTCCTCTGCTTTTGGCATCCCTATGATTCATATGTTGGTATGCTTGGAGATGTCCCAGAGGCACTTAATACTATCCTCATTTTTTAAAATTCTTTTTCCTTCTTGCCGTTGTGGTTGAACGTTTATTTCTTCATTATGTTCCAACTCATTGATTTGAATCCTGTCTTCATCCCTTCCACTGTGTGTTCCTTATAGATTTTTCTTTATTTCACTTAGTGTAATCTTCATATCATCCTGGGTCTTTATTATGTTGCTGCTGTGCTCTCAATGAGTTCTTGGAGCATCGTAATCACCAGTGTTTTGAACTCTGCATCTGATATGTTGGCTATCTTTGTTACGTTTAGTTATTTTCTGGTATTTTGTTCTGTTTTTTCATTTGGGTCATATTTCTTTGTCTCCTCAATTTGGCAGCCTCCCTGGATTTGTTTTTGTGTATTAGGTAGAGCTGCTTTGACTCCCTCTCTTAGTAGTGTGGCCTGTTGTAGAAAAGGCACCTGTAAATTGTGTAGGGCAGAGCCTTAGGTGATCGCCAGGGTGGGGCAACCTTCTTCACTGCATTGTGGCTCTGTGTGGGGGGAGGGTTTGGAGAGGGGACAGTGCTGCTGCCTAGCTTCTGGAGGTTTGCCCGAACTCACCCTGTTTCCGGTCACTTCTTGACTCCCTGTGTGTGACTGGTATCCTTCCTGCTGTGGGCCTTGTGCTGAATCCCAGAGGGGCTGGGTCTATGTACATTCTAAGTCCGTGCAGACCCTTTAAGTCTCCTGAAAATCTGGTGTTTTCTTCCACCACCCCAACCATCAATGGTTTTTACAGCCAGACTTACGGGGATTTATCCTCCTGGTGCTGGAACCCTGGGCTGTGCGGTCTGGCCTGAGGCTGGGATCACTCGATCCCAAGGTATCCCTCCTGATTTTATCCACCACACTGAATGTAGGACCACCTGTTCCTCCACCACTGCCTCTCCCTGCCACACCACATCTCCGCCCCTCCTACCCGTCTGGATGAATGTGGTTTCTTTAAATCTTTGGTTGTCAGACTTCCATACAGCTTGGTTTTTCCAACGGTTCTGGGTGTTACTTGTTTAGAGGTCTAGTTGTAATTCTTTCTGTGGTTGCACAAGGAGGTGAAGCGCATTTGGCTATGTCTCCATCATGATCGGAAGTCTTGCAAGATTTTTTTTTTAATGTAAATTACAAAATTTATTACAGACTGACCTATAGAGACAAAGCTAAGAGAATCTGGATGCTTTGTAATTAACAAGAGAAATCAAGCAACTTTATATGCATGAAGGCCAAGAATAATCAGTGAGTCATGGGTATCAGTTTTTGCAGTAGTGATGTATGTAGCTTTTAGGAGAATACATTAAATTTCCTAAGACAGAAATATTCTAATAAATACAGATTACTTCCTGCAAAAGAGAACAATATGTTAATCTTGAAGTGTTTTGAAGAGACTTCTTAGAAATAAACTTAGTACTATGGTTTTAATATGGAGTACATACATATCTGATAAAGTTTGTTACTTAAGATTACATTTAAAAACCTGATAGGATTTAGTATTTATATTCTTAATGTCTTCAGTTAAAAATATATTCTAGGTATTACATTATTTTTGAAAACGTAAATGTTCTCTCAGTGCCTTGTCTTCTCCAAGGACTGTGTCAACAGTCCTTCCAGCTTAAAATTTGGGGATCGATTTCAGTTTATTTTGCCAGGACTCAATAAAGACCATAGTACTGTTTTCATAATTGTGTGATATTCACTTCAACCAAATGATTTGAAAATTTTATTTTAAAAGTTCACACACTGCATATGTGTGAAATTCATACCTATCTCTATTTCACCATTATTTATTTTCCTCATAGTTTTTTCACCCTTGCAAGTTTATTTTAAATCTCATTTCCCCAACTGTAAACTAAGTGCTTTGTGAGGTCACACCAACACTCAGTGCTAACGTGTATTAAAACACCTAGCACATTCCGTGCGCTCAAATTTTACTCCTCCTCTTCCCCATTCATTATTTGTGAAGGGTAGGCATGCACTCTAAGAGTGTCTCCTACATCAAAAATCTAAACGTGAATGAATAAATGAACCAACTAGGAGAAAATATAGTGGAAAATTGGTTTTAATTGGTAGGTTGTTTTAACTAATTATCATATATTTGTATAGTAGGAGTACTTTTTAGCTATTAAGAAAATACAGTAATCTATGTATGATCTCCTAAGTATATTATATGGGGAAAAACATGCTACCAAATTTTTGTGAGGTATTATCTCATTTTCGTGTTTGTTTGTTTTAATCTCATATGCATAGGAAAAAACTGGAAGGATATACATCAACTGTAACTGATTGTTCTAGGGTCCAAAGGAAAGGCATTGGACAGGGATGTGGCTAGGACGTTCACATTCAGAAAGATGACATTCGAATTTCTTTACATAGTTTTTTCAGTGGAGCATATAAATTAGGATGTTTCGGATACTGTCACTCCATATATTATAGTCCCTATATTAATGATACTGTGTTTGGGAACTTTTTCCCCTGTACAGTCTTGAAATAACTCTTAGTTGCTTTTTTTTCCTCCAGTATTTTACTATTGAAAATTTTCCAACACAAAAATTTGAAAGAGTTGTATAGGGGACAAATGGCTTTATTTGATTTCTCCATAGTAACACAGTTTATACACACACACACACACACACACACACACACACCCCTTCATCCATCCATCAGTCAGGCCTTTTTTTTTTTTTTTTTTTTTTTTTTTTTTTTTTTTTTTTTTTTTTTTTTTTTTTTTGATAGGTTTTGACGTAGATCATAGCAGCGTGGCTCATCCCTGTACGCTGAAGTATTCCTAGTGTTAGCTTAGTCAATATATATTTATCTCAGCTTCTAACATAAATGGCACAGTTTCCTCAGATGTTTGTCGATGTTTATTTACCTGTTCATATATGAGAAATGAGTGAAAAGAATCTAAAAGCTTGGGTCTGGGGCTAATGTTTGAAGATCTAGGTTTCACTCTTGTATTAAGGCTACTGTCAGTATTTATTGGGAGAATTTCTAGTCTCACTATCTTTCGATTTTACCTCTTACGCTGATCCAATTCCCTAAGGATCTTTACATCTTCTGCCTAAAATGCAGGGCCTGGCTCCTAGTTGAAGCCATCTGGGGGAAGAAGGTAGGCAGAGAGCCATCAGCAGAGTGGGCAGCAAGCTCAGCAATCAGAGAGAGAAATGGCTCTAGGTTGGTCTCACGCCAACACCGAGCTGAAGATCCTTCTTAATCCTCACACCCTTATATCACAGGGCTTCTCTGAACTTCTCTGGCACTGTTCTTATGTCAGGGGAGCCATGTCTGCCTAGAACTGTAAGTGATTCCCCACCCCCTTCCCCCTTCGAGAGCAGTAGCTTCCATGTCCCCAGCTAGTAATCCCTCATTTCCTCTCCTCCCCTCCGGTCAATGCTGAATTCCTTCCAGCAGCATTGGTTAGGAAACAAACTCTCAACCAATGAAGTGATGAAATGTCAATGCAGAGAGACTCTGTAAACTGCGGAGCTCTTAGGGTCAGGGACAGACAGAGGGGCCTGAGGGAGAAATCCTGGCTAAGGAGGTGCGTATCAATGAATGCGACACATGGGTTCTTGAAAAGTTTTATGAAAACGAAAATTTTGTGCTGGGGGCCTTGTAGCCATGCTATAGAAAGAACTCGGACGTGACGCCTTTCGTAAAGGGAAAGAAGCACTTTGCAAAGTCCAGC